>AMYF01000149.1:0-57662 GCA_000315175.1 Herpotrichiellaceae sp. UM238 | reverse complement strand
GGGGGCCGACGCCCAGCTGGCTTCAACTCACCGAGAGGAACCACTGGCAGCCCAAATCCATCTGTCACGGTTAGTGAGAGTAGCACGGGGAGTTCTTGGAAAAGTGCACAGTCTAAGTACTCAGCCCAACTTGTTGCCTAGTCCAGACATGACCGATCTAAACAGTAGACAACACAACTGGCAGTGAACATTCGACATCTAGCAAAGAGAAATCACGGCAATAGGGTGGGACAAAGCCAAGTAGTAGTGCTTGCGCATCTCCTCCAGGAGAGCTCAATAAATCGGCATCAAGCCTCAGCCATTGATTTAGTAAAGACCTTTCTTTGAGCCTTCATGGAAAAGGCTAAAAACTGCAACCCAGAAGGAAAGCCTTACATAATGGAGCCACTCATGTCTTTGCTCACAGTCCCAACTGTAAAAGTGAGAGAATGTCATATGCATCTCCGAAGCCGATTTGATAATCTTGCTGTATGACTTACACCAAGTGAGACAGAAGTGGTATCTGACGAAACGCAAGGCCGCCTCTGAGGCTGAAAAGGTAAGGGACGTTACGGTGTTGGCCGTACTCGCGTGGCGGGACGCGCTCGCGTGTTTGCCCCTTTGGTCTGCCGTTGCGTTTCTACGTCAGGGCATATTTTGTTTCTGTTACTCGCCTGTGAAACTGGCTCTCTACCACCGTATCAAACACTTCGTTGTCGTACCTTCACTTTTACTCTGATCTACTACACTTCCTCACATGTAAGACTGGTTCAGCCCGCAGAACGAGAGGAATTGGTGATGGACAGAAGTCCAGACGATGTTTCAATTCACTGCACTATCAGGAGCGCAGAGTGCATCTCGTGCATCGCAGTCGATACTCGAACTGGACGGAGGAGTTAAGATTCTGGTCGATGTCGGCTGGAATGAGGAATTCGATACTCGACAGCTTGCAGAATTAGAAAAGCATGTTTCAACACTGTCCCTCATCCTTCTCACACATGCAACTATTTCTCATCTCGGTGCTTATGCACATTGCTGCAAGCACATCCCTCTCTTCTCACAGATTCCCGTCTATGCTACAGCTCCTGTGATAGCCTTTGGTCGAACTACCCTGCAAGATCTGTACTCCTCAGCACCGGCTGCGGCGACTTTCATACCCGTATCTGCTTCGCCCGAGGACTCGAGTGCGGTTGATGATGCTACCCGATCAAACATTCTGCGGGAGGCACCCACATCCAAAGAGATCAATACCTATTTCTCGGCGATCACTCCTCTAAAATACTCGCAGTCGCATCAACCTGCCGCTTCATACTTCTCCGCGCCTCTCGAAGGCCTCACTTTAACAGCCTACAACGCCGGTCACACTCTCGGAGGGACGATATGGCATATACAACATGGCATGGAATCGATCGTATACGCGGTCGACTGGCACCAGGCAAAGGAGAATGTCATCGCAGGAGCTGCGTGGTTCGATGGCATTGGTGGATCAGAGGTCAGCGAGGCACTCCGAAAGCCCACCGCTCTGGTTTGCAGTAGCATCAACGGAGATAAAATAGCCATCTCAGGCGGCAAGAAAGCAAGAGATGAGGCGCTTCTAGGTCATATTCGAAGTTGCTTATCAAAAGGAGGGACCGTTCTCATACCGACTGATTCTTGCGCTCGAATTCTGGAGCTTGCATGGCTTCTCGAAAAAGCGTGGCAGGAAGGGACAGACGAGGTCTTGAAGAATGCGAAAGTCTACATGGCCACCAAAACTGCACATGCCACTCTCCGACATGCGCGAAGCCTTCTGGAATGGATGGACGACAGCATTGTCCGGGAGTTCGAGGGAGATGAAGAGACTACCAACACCACAATTAAGGGTCACAAGAGATCAAGAAGCAAGCAAGCTAATGGAGTTGCGAAGCCGTCAAGACCATTCGAGTTCCGCCATGTCAAGATTATCGAAACACAGAACAGGTTGGAGAAAGTTCTCAAAGCTGAAGGACCTAGGGTTATTGTTGCAAGCGATGTTTCTGTCGAATGGGGGTACTCAAGATTTGCATTGGAATATGTTGCATCCAAGCCTGAGAACCTCGTGCTTCTAACTGAACAAATGAGCCGAGAAAATACGAAAAGCATGGCTACTGCTTCTACTCTTTGTCAATGGCATTTGGAGCGACTTAACGGCGTTTCTCTCGACAAGTCACTGGGTGGTGATCAGATTGAGCAAATACACACGGGAAGAAAGCTCGTGTTTAGAGACGTGAAGAGAATCGGTCTTGACGAGGCCGAGCTTGCGAAATATCAGCAATATGTGGCTACCCAAAAGCAAATCAAAGACTCGTTGGTGACCAGCGATGGTAGACAGCTTGCGGATGCAGAAGAGGCAATGGACGAAGACGATGAGAGTTCTTCGGAATCCGAGGATGAGGGGGATGCTTGCCAAGGGAGAGCACTGAACATTTCTGCGGCACTCACTCACGGCAATCGCAACAAGGTGGCGTTGAGCGATGAGGATCTCGGTGTAAGTATCCTCCTGCGAAAAAAAGACGTTTTTGATTACGACGTGCGGAACAAGAGGGGTCGGAACGCTGTCTTTCCTTATACGCATTCCAGAAAAAGAGGAGACGAATTTGGTGATTTCATCAAACCCGAAGAGTTTCTGCGGGAGGAAGAGCGGGAGGCGCAAGAGGCAATGATGGATGAGAAGAACAATTCTGTTTTAGGTCAAAAGAGGAGGTGGGCTGACGAGAAGAATAAGCAGACAAAGCAAAACAAGAAGCTGAAGCACGAAGCTGCTTCAGACCTTGTCACCGGCGAGGACTCATCAGACGAATCTGATTCCGATGCTGCCCCTGAGGATACCGACACCGAGCAGCACGCTCCTTCAAAAGTGGTCTACGAGGAGAGGCGCGTCGACTTCCAGGCCCGGCTCGCCCACGTCGACTTCGCAGGCTTGCATGACCAGCGCAGTCTGCAGATGATAATTCCTCTAATCAGTCCTAAGAAGCTGATACTGGTCGCAGGGTCAGCATCAGAAACTAGCTCACTAGCAAAAGATTGCAGTGAGCTGCTCGGCATGAAGACTGTGGGTGCAGAAAGTGAAACAAAGTCAGAAATATACTCGCCGCAGATTGGTGACGTGATCGATGGCAGTGTGGACACCAATGCTTGGACTGTCAAGCTGACTCGAGATTTGGTGAAGCGATTGCAGTGGCAGAATGTGAGGAACATGTCGATTGTCACTGTTTCTGGTCAGCTTCGAGCTCAAACAGCGCTGCTACCAGCAGAAGAACAGACTGCCAGCAAGAAATTGAAGCTTGAACATCAAGCAAAAAAGAATGTGCCAGAGATTGAAAGCAGCAACCCGTCGTTAGAGCCAGTTCTCGACGCAATACCAGCAAGCACAGCTGCAGCAATTAGAGCAGTGACACAACCTATTCACGTCGGAGACCTTCGACTAGCCGACTTGCGCCGACTTATGCGCGAAAGTGGTCACTCGGCCGTCTTTCGGGGTGAAGGCACATTGCTTGTTGACGACATGGTGGCTGTGAGGAAGCTTGCAAGCGGACGAATAATCGTCGAAGGTCCACCGATCGGTTCAATCGCGCGGAACGACAGCTTTACACAGGTGAAACGCAAGATCTACGATGGCTTGGCAGTCGTTGCTGCTGGGTAGACACGAGTCCCTCGATGTTCTCTCTGCGTCAACAGGACCAGACGAAAGCTGGTTGCCAGCAAGCATGCGCGCTAGACAATTGGAGAGACGGCTTTCGCAATTACCAGCGACAGAGCGCGCAGTGTCATGGCTACAGGGAAAGTGTCGGTGTCAATAGCTTGTTTGTTCATATGAGGTTTCGAGCAAACCAGAAATCCGCGTCAGCCGTCGTAGTCACTCTTGGACTTGCCTGCGAAGCCTTGTTCATCCTCAGTCAAGGAGTTCCCTTGTTGTCAGTTTCACGAATCAACGCCAACGCATCTCCGTTATGTGATGTTGCTGCGTGTGACGAGACAACCTCCGAGCATGTCACTATTCCCCATGTTGCCCGGCGGACGGTTGAATTTGCTTGTTCTGACCAACGAACACATACATCGTCAGCATTCGAGACAAGAAGAACAACGAAGGAGAAATGTCACCGATTCCTAACTACGAAAGCGTGACACAGCCATGAGCTCAAACGTGGTCATGGAGGAGCGAAAGTCGTATATGAAGATTGACATCGTGAGCTTTCATTTGGGGCAAGTGCTTCAAGAATCACCGCTTCGAAGCATTGCGTACTAGATCGATCATAACGTACCTGTTCAAAAAGCTGTCAGGATGTTTCAGCTCCCAATTCCACTACACCCAGATATCCTGCCGCCTGGCTATGGTCTATGCAACGGCATGCAAGGCAAGACTCAGTATAACTACATCACCCCAGACGGAGGGCCACCTTTGGATGGAGCGGTTCCTTCTGCCCGGACCAATTCTCTTGAACCTCCATCGTATTTCGTCAGACCACCTGGTAATTGTGTTTCGGAATTCATCCATCCTTACGGACCACCTAATCCATTGTTAGGACAATTTGGCGTTTTACCAACGCCAGGCTGGGTCTGTCCGTCAGCCGGTTCGCTGGCTTGTCCACCATGCCCACCACCATACTGCGTTGACCCGTCTTCACCACAAGCACTCAAAGTTTCAACATGGCCACGCGCACGACCACCGCCGCCGCCGCCACCGCCGCCTCCGCCGGACCACCGTTTTGGGGCAGACGACGAAAAAGAAGAGCCAATCACAGGAAACAGATTGAAGGGTAAATTGATGAGCTTTCCAGACAAACATGCAGGTTATATTTTTCCCAAGCGAAACGTCACCATTCACCTTTTCAGTGACAATGTGCTCAGCAAGTACCGAGCCGTCGATCACGTGATTACCATGAAGAATGACAAGTTTAGTACACAACATGCGCCTTGCAGCATGACTGCCGAGGAGCTGATTGACCTGCTCGATTGTGAAAAGCGAGCAAACTGGCACCCTCCATACAATGTTCTTGGTCACGGATATCCCAAACATCTGATCGGCGTGCAAGAGTTGCTTCCGCGCGGTGACAATCGTTGGGGGCTTGGTACAAAGATCACCTTGACTAGCCTTCAAGCCAGCTGTGCGCTCGATGAACTGTGGCCAGACTCAGCTGGTGATGCTGGGGTCAGCAAACCAGTATATCTGGTGAGACTGCCTGTATGAGGCCAGGCCTCGGAATGACATGGAAGAGATTTAACTAAAGGTCCACCTTTTACGTTTGAGATTAGAACTCCATGATCCACGCAGGGCATTACTTCACAGCGTTCTGCCGCGCCGAGACAGAAGCTCTTCAAAAACTCGAAGCCTGTTGTACTTCGTACACGCCCAAGTCCGAGCTTATCGCTTCGTGCTTCAGCCAATCATAATCTTTCTTTCACAGCTAGACTGAGCTGGGCAGGAATAAGCGATTGTCACAATCGTTTTCGTATCCGAGGATGTTGTTACTTGACTCCTCTTGACATCAATTCGCGAATTCGAAAGTCTCAAGTTTCTCTCTCGCCCTTTCTTTTTCTGCATGCTGGTAATTCACCATGGCAACTCAAGTGCAACATTCATTCACACCGGTGCCCGTCGCGACTAAGTACAATGCCGCCCACCCTCTTTGCGCACTCGATTCTGAAGAGATTTCATTCACCGCGGGGCTGATCAAATCACTTTGGCCAGAGCACACTGATCTTAGATTCAAGACCATTACACTCGACGAACCCTCAAAGGCACAGCTTCTTCCATACTTTCAGGCCGAATATGAGGGAAAGACTTTGCCACGCATCGACCGCAAGGCCTTTACAGCGTACTACATTCGGAACACAGTGAGTCCAATCCAAAGTTTCTGGACGATAAAGCTGATACAAGCAGAACCGATTCCATGAAGCTGTAGTCAATTTGTCCACAGGCAAAGTTGAAAGCAATGTCCGACTCGGCGCCAACATTCATGGTAATGGCGACTATGAGGAGATTCTAATGATTGAGAAGAATACTCTTGAGGACGAAGGAGTCAAAGCAGAGATTGCTAAGCTTAATCTGCCTGAGGGCACGATCGTCTGCGCTGACCCTTGGATTTATGGTTTGTCTGATCGTAAGCAATTCTTTGGATGCTGACTATATCAGGCTCTGATGGCATCGGTGATGATGAACGGCTCTACCAGGTCTTCTTGTATATGCGCGATCCTGCCAACCCATCCGAAGTAGACTCTTGCCACTATGCTTTCCCACTTCCTATCTCACCTGTACTTGAATGCAACTCGTACAAGGTCATCCGCATTGATCTCCTTCCGACTGGCAAAGATAGTACGATTAAGTCGACACCGGAATGGAAGCCCTCGCCGTCAAATGAGTACATTCATGAACGCCAAGAGCTTCGCAAAGATCTCAAGCCGCTTCACGTTGTCCAACCAGAAGGTGCTTCATTCACTGTCCAGCCAATGGGCAACGATGCGCTGCAGATAATCTCGTGGCAAAAGTGGCAATTTCTGCTCCATTATAACGCACGCGAAGGTCCGGTCCTTTTCAATGTAAGATACGACAACAAGCCTCTCTTTTACCGAATCGCTCTATCAGACATGAATATTCCCTATGCAGACCCTCGACACCCGTTCCACAAGAAGTCAGCATTTGATCTTGGTGACGCAGGCGCCGGTGCAATGGCCAACAATTTGCAATTAGGCTGCGACTGTCTTGGTCACATCCGATACCTCTCCTCAACCATTGCAGACGACAAAGGCGAGCCAGTGCCCCTCGAGAACTGCGTCTGCATTCACGAGCAAGACGGCGGAATCGGCTGGAAACATACCAACTACAGAACTGGTCGAGCGGCAGTCACAAGAAATCGTGAGCTGGTGTTGCAAACGATCATAACGGTCAGCAATTACGAGTACATCCTTGCCTACTTGTTCAATCAGGCTGGCGAGTTCACATACGAAGTAAGGGCAACCGGTGTGCTTTCCACGCAACCAATTGACCACGAGCTCTGTGGTGAAAACGGTGAGGGGGTCCCGTGGGGTACGGTTGTCCACCCTGGTGTCCTGGCCACACATCACCAACATATCTTCAGCCTGCGTATCGATCCGAACATTGGTAGTCTCAGCGAAGGCAACCAAGTTGTGTATTCTGAGGCCCATCCCATGCCAATAGACGACTTCAATCCTCACGGAACAGGATACAGCGTCTCCGAGACCCTCGTCGCGCACTCTGCCGGCCTTGACCTTTCGCCCGACGCAAACAGAGTCTTCAAGATCATCAATCCGAACCAGCGGAATAAAATCAATGGGAAGCAAATTGGGTACAAGATCATGGCGCCGCCATTTCAGAAAATATTGAGTGCGCCAAATAGTTTCAATTACAGGCGCGCGGAGTTCAGTGATCGGAACATCTACGTAACTAAGTACAAAGATCGAGAGTTGTATGCGGGTGGTTGGTACACCAACCAGTCACGAGGCGGTACAGGCGTGCGTTCTTGGGCAGAGCGCCGTGACGACGTCGCAGGCGGAACGAAAGGAGAAGACTTGGTGGTATTCGTCCAATTCGGAATCAACCATATTCCCCGAATCGAGGATTTCCCTGTTATGCCGTGTGAGAAGATCAGTGTACACCTCAAGCCTGTGAATTTCTTTGACAAAAATCCGGCTCTGGATGTACCTCCGGCAGAGCAGATCTTTAACAGGAGTGTGATGGCGGAGGAGACAATGCATCATCAAGCAGGGTCTGCTGAAACCAAAATCGGAGCCGATGGGGAATGCTGCGGGGCAGTGAGTGTTAATGCCAAATTGCAAAAGATGGATGTGTAAACATGCCGACCAATCGAAAGTAAGTAAGGCTCTCTGTGGTAGCGTTGCTGCGTTTAGTTTCACGCTCCGTGATTGACCGAATGAGAATGTTGCACAGATACATTTATTGTGTACAAGATTGTTTTAATAGCCATGCTATGAAATAGTCAAGGTCTTTCCTAAATCCCAAGCAGCCTTACGGTTCCTCCTTTTTCTTGCTCGAACAGCCCTGGTCGAAACATCCGTGCATAACTTCTTGCTTTGCTCGGAAGATTGAGGGCTAGATGTGCCCTTCTTATTTTTCTGGGCATCAGACCATTTCCCCAAAGACCGCGAAGGCCCTAGAATTTGCTTCTAGGTTGCCTGTGTATATATTCTCTTTAGCGAAAGACATGTCGAGAGGGTGGGAGTTATCTCGAGTTATAGAAAGAGATCCTTGTGTGCAGGGTGCAACGAGTCGCTCAAAAGTCTTTCCATCCAGAGGAAAGCTGTCTTGTTGCAGTGCTTTGTTAAGAGATGCTTGAAGACAGGACTGAGAAGTAGTTCAAATGCCAATCGCGGCGCCCTTGAATACAGAGAGGATGGGTCCCTGGGAGCCCTTGCATATAAAGATACCCCATAGATTAAACATACAAAGGCAATTGCCGTCAACGACGACATTGACAAAAAATTGGGCCGCGGTACTGGAAGCACAAGCGCTTCTAGTCCATCGAAACATGCTACTCATAGCACCTTCGTCGTTGCAAAAAGCCGCATTTGAGGTCATCGCCGCCGGTGACAGATAAATGTCTTGTTATGTCCAATTTTTGCCAAATCGAGTCAGCCATATCCGTGCTTTTACCATTTTTACAGTCATTCTCTTCAATATTTCCGAGCTTTGATAGACGGCGTACCTAGGTGCGCTCTGACAAGTGGAAAATTATGTGGCTCATTAGGTCCTGCCATCGTAGTGCCAAGCTGCATGGCAAGACATCGTTGTTGTCTCGTCGATTTATTGCCGGGTTTCAGCTCGACGCTCATTTACCGTATATTCACCCACCTCAGCGGAGGCACGCACTTGCAACAGAACTCAATAGTATGGTCGCAGAGCTATCTTATTGTTGTGGACCTGATGATAACCCCAAAGTACAGTGTCTAGACTTTCGTCCCTTTCGCGGGAGCTGCAATAATTCTCTAGCGTGCCTGAAACACGCAGACGGAAGCTGAGGCAGGGAACAAAGACACGATTACGAGGTATTTCTGACGTCTGGCCTTATGGTGACCAAGCTGTTCTATTCAAGAATTTCACCCTGGAGAGGATCGCGTATCCAAAGGTATAAGGATATTTATTTACCTTGTGTAGCATTACACTGGAACAATGACACCTCACTCTACATTTCTGATGGTCTGATACGTACGATTGCCGTCACTTGGACTTCAAGGTCACTCAATGACAGAGATGCTCAGACTAAGATGCTTCAACACGAGAGAGTTGAAAGACTGGTCACGGATTGTTCGATGGAGTGACCATTGAGATAAGGAAGTCATTCTTGACAGCGCTCCTGAGTCAAATAACTTTCTCAGCCATTTATTTGGAACGCTAAGCGATTTCTCCCTAGTCTCTGGGCGGTATACTGAAGCGCGATGTTCTTAACGCTACTAGGCACGTGGCATTCAATGCCAGGTTGAACCGGGATTCGTTGGGATGGAGCGAAAGACCGCCATTCACTCTTACTGAAATATAATTGTCGACCCCCATGCAATGTCCCATTCCAGAGAGTACATACTGAAGAAGTGGATGAAACAAGGGAAAGGGGTCTCTAGACGGGACTGTTCTTGTACCCCTTGCAAGAGAGACATCATATTCTCCATGAAACGGTATCCCGTCCGAAAGCAGTTGCACCTAGTTATGGACCTTGCCGCCACTTCGAAGTTCATGTTTCGAAATCCTCTCTGACATAGCTGACGCGTTAGAGATGAACTCTTCAATCGCTAATTCCTCCGATTACGACTATAAATATGAGCGATTACGAGTCAAGCCTTGCGTTGAAATAGTGCCTGAGGGAAGCAGCATTGTATTCTTCGAGAGTCATTTTCAAGAAACGCAAAGGATGAAGACAAAATCGAGAGCGAAAGCCAAGCACCTTATCCTCTTGCTCAAGCTCCATCGAAACGGGTCAGGCCTAAATGATGGAGAACAAGACCCCGAACCCTCCCTGCGATTAATGAAGAGACACTAAAACAGCCGTTCTGCGGCGCCGCGTATGACGTTGTCATCTGTTGACAAGGAAATCGAGAAGCGGGCAAGTCCCAACCACGAGATACCGAATTATCGACACTCAAAAAGCCCGACAACTTCACGCTCTCTCTCTCCGGGCTTCTCAAAGCTTTAGTCCTCATGGCCGTCTTCACCCTTGCTACTATAAGCCTTCCACGGTCTTTTACCAATGCTCCCAGATTCCACGACTTCCAATCTCCCCCACATGCCCATCCGGGTCCTCAAAATACACACTCCGTCCACCACGGTCCCACTTCATGACGCCTCGGATCTTGACGTCCTTAGCTCTCAGATACTCCTCCCACGCCTCAACATCCGAGGTGGAATTGACCGCGATACAATAGTGTGTCCCGAGCCTCTGACCCCCTTCTTCCACCCCTTGAGCTGAACGGTTGATGAGGCCGTCAACGGTAAGCTTGTCGGGCCCATGACCCGGTATAGTCAATAATTTCCCAGTTTCCTTGTCCGTAGCATTAAGATCAGCCTCGGTCAGCCCGAGCTGAAACAGGATAAGACTTGTGGTTCCGATGGGAAACATGGTCAGGCGCGGCGAGGCTACAGTGGGTGTCAGATGCAAAATGTCGCGGTAGAAGTCCACGGCATCGCTCATGGAGCGGACGTAAAGGCAGGTTTCGAGGACATGTGATAGAGCTGGTGGTGATTCTCCGTGAGATGGCATTTCCACTCGAATGCAGAAGGGCACTTGATATGGCTGATAAGTTTCCTTGCTGTTTGAGGGTTTATCAAGGTAAGCAACGGCTATATATGGAAGCAGGTGACTCTGCGGGCTTTAGCCTAGAAGATGTTACGAATACGACAAGGTCCACGAGTGGGGTGTTCTCTGACGCGGGGGAAATGGTCTGATGCTCGTGTTCATAGGTTGAGTTGAAAGTTGTCAGCGTCTGTGCAGTAGCTATTAACGCACGTCACGCGAACCTCTCGCTGAATCGATGGTACTGCAATATTGAATTATTCGTCGCGCAACACCTTGCTAGCATATTAAAACAGCAATGGACTTCAACATGTCCCTCGACGATATCACAATCAAGACGTGCAAAGCTCAAGATTCTGACATTATCGCTTGGCACGTAGCAGATTGGTCGCTTGGCTCACTCATATATCGCCCGTCGCTTTCCTAACATTCTGAGGCACACCGATCCAAGCTCTTGCAACATCCTCTCTCTTCCTCATCACCTCTTCCTGCTTGCTGGGATCCTGCTGCAACATCAAACTCTCAACTTCAAGCATCCCACTGACTGCCGTCCAGAGTGGACTGCCCCACCTCGTCTTGACCTGATGCGCCGCTGCCTTGGCACATTTCACAGCCTGGCCATCTTGCACTCCGCCACGAAAGAATTTATCTTGCATTAGCGTGAGTGTAAGACTGATTATCTGGTTGTTCGCGATGCGCTTTGCGGAGTCAAGTGAAGAAGACAAAAGCTGTTTCATTTGAAGAATCGTGGTATTCGGCAGAGTCGAAAGTAGCAACGAGTACGCCGATAAGATGAGCTGAGGGGATGTCGATGTGATATGCGTCCCAATGGTGTCTATTAGCGGCCGAAGGTGCTGATGCTGCGGATGGGACGGTTCGCGGATGATGAGGGCTGTATTCATGGCTGCAAGAATGCGGAGGTTGTTTGCTGTCGGGTTTGCCTGTTGACCATTAATCTTGCTAATGGGTGACTGATTTGTTTGTTTCACTTGCAAAGCGAGACGCTGGGATTGGTAGAAACCCAGTGCTGCTGCGAGATTCCCCATACCCTGCTGAATACAGCCACCCAGGAAATCAACCAGCACGGGAAACTCGTGTGGGGCATCCTTGACTTGATGGAGATGGGATTGAACATTTGTGAGCAGCTCTTGCGCCCTTTCCCACATCCCGGCTGAGCAGCACACGAAAGCGCCTTCGACCTTGAAGTGCATTGCCAAGATGTGGCACCGCCGCTGGAGCTTCTTGTCCTTGGCGCTGAGTGTTCCGGATTGCTCAATGATGTCTTCTTTGGGAATGAGGTAACCTTCGTTGAGAAATCTTTCGGCTTTGCCTTTCTGGGCATGATTATGCTGCGTGATCGAGACGCCCATGAGCAGAAAGCCGATGGCCTCAAGCTCTTTCTTGTTCAGCCACGAGAACGTAATGTAGTGTTTGCTCTCGACTTCCTGAATCAACCCACCTTCTTGAGGCTGGATACCTTTGAGAGACGTCGAATTAATTCGGATCCAAGTCAGTTCGTCTTTCGTCCAATCCTTGTCCAGAGACTTTGAGTATAACGTGTCTTTGAGGTTCCTCCGCTTTTGCTCAATTTCAACGTCATTCGCTTTGCTCATGCTCCAAAGCAAGTCAATCATTTCCATCACCGCCGGCATCTGATTGTGTCGCTCAACATCTGGATTGAGTTGAAGGCTTCGTGCTTTGGCCATGGCTTGTTGCGAGTTTGAGACAGCGTCTGCACTCGTGCTGTGCAGATTTAAGATTGCTTCGAGTATAGCGGAAAAGGCATAGATGGCATAGTCGCTGTTGAGCTTAGCAACATGCTGAATTTTCTCCAGTTGGTGAAAGGCTTCATGGAGGTTGTAATGCTCCGACGCATCTGTTGCAAAGAATACAGCCTGAAATCGAAAAGGATATTCCCATGCAATGTGGCGGTAAGTCTCAATATCTTGTATCATTCGTTGAAGATCTCGCATCGCGGCTCTAGGTTTCGATCGAAACAGGACTTTGGCGAGGAGTAGTTGCATTGCGTATTTGAGGTCGATGAACTTCATTCTATCGCAAAGGTCAATCGACTTGGTTAAAACCGTCTCGGCGTCGTCAAAGTTATTCGTCTCATCATACAGAATCTGTGCATACTTGAGCGACAGCTGGGCTTCTCGAAGCGGAGGCAGCTTGAAATTTCGAAGAGCGGTTTCCATGCAACCTAGTGCAGTGGAGATGAGCTTGTAGTAGTCCGTCGTTCTGTAGTCCAACTTCCTGGAAGCCTCGAGATATTCGTCGGCAAGAGTCAATATCAGGCTGGGATAGTGAGTCGCAGGTATTGGTGGGTCGTCGGCCGGCTGTGATTTGAGACTGTGTTGTGCTTTCGTCGCATTAGGCTTGGTGATTCTCAGCGCCCGCTCTTGCGAAGTAGCTTGCTTTTTGGGCATGTCAGATGGAGTTGATGCAGCTATTGATGGCCGTGGTGATTGGTGCGGATGGGACTGATAGCTGGCCCTGGAGTTCTGAACCGGCGGAGGGGGCAAAACCACTTGTGCCGGGGATGGAGGTTGAAACCTTTGCTGCATTTGCTGATTGTATGCGTACACTTGCTGGTTATGTTGACCATGTAGATACTGATTGTGTTGCGGTAGCAGTTGATTGGGTGTCGGTGCATATTGCGGGTACTGACGTTGATGCTGCTGACCTTGGTAGTGAACGGCTTGAGCCCGTGCCTGAGGTTGTGGTTGACTCTGGGCTTGCCGTGCGGGTATCACGACTTGAACAACACCTTGAGGCATCACATTTTGTCGTGGTAGTTGTTGATAGAATTGTTGATTGTTGAATGGCACCTCCGATGGGTACCAGTCACCGTAGTAAGGCATCTTTGGGAAGTCGCACTCATTGATGCCTTCCTCCAGGGGCCTTCTAAGTTACCCGACACTTTGACTCCTCAACTTGTGCTCCTAGTTGCTACGTGTCCCAAGAACAGTCAATGTCTCTGTGAGGTTTTAGCAGCGCGGCCGATCCAGTTGGCGCTTCTATGGTGTCGCTGACTCGAAAATTCACTATTTGCCGCGCAATTGTTTGCTCATCATCCTCGTCCCAGTTGATCGCGCAATCATCTTGGTAGGCGCTAAATAGCGATGGAATTGTAGATAAACAAGGTATCACATGAGGGTCGGCGCCCCCGGTTCGTCACTAGCCAAGGTGAACGATGTCCTGGAGTGAAGGTTGAGATGCGTATTCCTTTATCCAATCGGGAAGCATCTTGCGCCGTATCCGTTTTAAGGCCCCAGGCAGCAACGAAACATAGTGATGCTGAGAGGACGTCATAAATTACAATTTCTTCTGCACTACAATTTGGATCTTGCCAGCGTAGGCCTTGCCCGCCGTGATAATTAGCCGACAGCTTTGACGAAAGATAATACCTGATCTCATGCTGGCCTAGGTGCACTGCTCAGATGTTCTCGTCCGCGTAGAGTACAATTTGCCGCTTAATCGTAATGAACTTGCGCAACTCTATAAGCCGACCATGATCGAAAGCTTGCACAATCTCATCGTACCTACGGCGATAGGAACGGCCCTTGCAGGCATTGCCGGGCTGTTTGTACTGACCAACATGTCGCGAATTTTGGGAAGGGCGACAACAAGCTTCTACTACGGCAAAAACTCGATCCAGCTGACCACCAGAGATGGAAGAGAGATATCGCTGGCTGAGTTTTGCAAATCTGTGCTGCCACCGTGCAGGCTAAATCCACTGCTATTTAACGGCCATCTTCAGACCATGTGGACCGCAGTCAAATCCCAGGCTGTCCCCGTCTATTACAAACGGCGTCTGTTTGAGCAAGAAGATCCGAGTTATCCTGGTACCTTTGCCGTGGACTTTGTCACGAAGCCATATCAGGGCTCTGACGACACATTGCCGCCCAGAACGACACATTTTACGGAAGAGGAGTTCAGCACGATTGATTCTGATGATTCAAAACCCATGCTGGTTGCCCTGCATGGCTTGACAGGAGGCTCATACGAGCTATACCTTCGCCATGTCCTCGCACCGCTCGTTACAGAGGCAGAAGGATGGGAAGCATGCGTGGTCAATTCTCGCGGCTGCGCAAACTCAAAGATCACGACACCGGTTCTCTTCAACGCCCGAGCAACGTGGGATATCCGGCAGACAGTAAAGTGGCTTCGAAAGACTTTCCCCAATCGCCCTCTTTATGGCGTTGGCTTCTCCCTAGGCGCTAACATCCTGACAAATTACCTCGGCGAAGAAGGCGCAAATTGCGAACTCAAGGCTGCAGTAGCTCTGTCCTGTCCCTGGTCGCTGGATGTTAGCAACATTGGTCTGCAGAGCACCTGGCTCGGCAAGAATGTGTACTCACGAGCCATGGGTACCAATCTGAAAAAGCTATACAACATTCACAAAGACTCGATTCTGAAGATATCTGCTGTTGACCAGCAGGAAGTCGAGAACGTTCGATTTCTCCATGAATTCGACCGAGCCATTCAGTGTCCAACTTGGGGTTATCCGACGGTACAGGCATACTACCGAGACGCTTCCTCTGCTGATTCGGTGCTTGCAATCAGGATACCATTCCTAGCGATTAGCGCCGAGGACGACCCAATCGTATGTGACGCAGCTATCCCTCGACAGGAATTCTTGCAAACACCTTACGGCGTTCTGTGCACAACAAGTCTCGGAGGACATCTAAGCTGGTTCGAGGTTGGAGGAGGGAGGTGGATGGCAAGAGCTTCAACTGCATTCTTTCAGAAGATGGCCAGAGATCTAGACTTTGAGCACTATTCGAGGAATCACCCGCTGCCTGAAGGCGTGATCAGGAGGGAGAAGAGGGAGCCGTTGAAGCCGTGGTTCGATCCGATGAGGCGGAAGATGCATATTTCGTCGTAATCCTCTTGCATGCGCAGTGCCAGCGCGTGTGCTGTGGAACAGCCATATAGATTGTAAGTAGACCGGCATAGAATTGAATTGGGCCGTCAAGTAGAGTTGGTGTAGTTCATGAATGCCCATGCAAATCTTGCTTTTTCACGCGAAGGAAACACTCTTCCTTTTCCCTCTGGGATCGTCCGTCCTCCTCTTTGCAGCCTTCTTGTCGCCTGGGACCTCGGTCTTCTCCTCTTTGTTATTACCGTGGCCCTTCGTCTTCTTCCTTTCACCGTTCCTGAGCTCTTGCTTCACCTTCTCAATCTTTCCTTTCCTCTTCTCCTCCTTCTTCTCTGCCTCCCGCCTCCTCGCGTCCCTAATCTCTTCCATCTGCCTCTCCTTCGCAACCCTGCTCTCAATCTGTCCCTCTTTCTCCGCATTCACCATTGCCAATATCGTGCTCATACTCTCAACATCGTCGACAAAGACTTTATTTTTCTTCTTGCCGGTGCCGCCAGCTTTGTGGGCCGTTTTCGCGGTTGCGGGGACGATGGAGTTGAGGACAGGCAGGTTGAGCTGTTTCTCTGTATACGCGGGGGCTTTTCTTTTGGATTTCTGAGCTTGAGAGGCTGGTTTAGACTTGACTTGCTTGGTCAGTTTTGAAGGGAGCTTTGCGCTGGGCTTGTGGGAGGCTCTGGAAGGACCAGCAGTTGCTGATTTGCGCGCGAGGCGTTTTGAGGGTCTGACGGGGGCCATTCTGAGCAAAAAAGACCTTCACAGCGGCAAATAATTAGCAGATGTCTGCTCGTTGATCACCAATTTGGGATCGACCGAGCGCAATGTTGCGCGTAGAAAAAGAAACAGGACTTGACACTGGAGCAGAAATCCGAGATGGGACCCGCCCAAAATTCCCGGTGGACCATGCACACCACGCCCGCAATGACGTGCATGACTGCGATCATTGTGGGGAACAAGGTGCGCATGCGGCGCCAGGAACACAAAGTCAAGATCGAGCTCGTGAAGATTCGTTCTTCGTACTTTTGTTTCCTCAAAGAACTCCCCAATCGACAATCAGTCGTTATCATGCCTCCTCCTTCGAACGTCACGAACATTGCGCCGCCAGAGGCCCTGACCCCCATCGCAGCCCAGGGCTTTGCAAGTGGTGCTCTAAGATTCGGCAGCATCTCGATTGCTTCGCACATAGCACTTAATGCTCTGCATCCGGTCTATCGAGGCCTTACTGTGCAATTCAAGGTATTCATACAGTTAAGCGCCATGACACTAGGTGGCTGCATCTTTGCTGAAAAGAGAGTGAGCGAGTACAATGACATGGTGAGGAGACGGAACAGGGCATTGGAGCGAAGTGCGAGGGCTTGGAGCGAGGAGCGCGAATTGAGGGAGAGGATTGACAAGGAAAATGAGGCGGGCCGGGCGAGTGCCAAAGCCGCGATGGCTGGGAGAGAATGACTCGTCTAGCGAGCAGAGCTGACCTCTGCCGGAAGGGCACCCCCGCAAACACTGTTGGCAAGGATTTCTGATTACGCCCGACCTACTTCAGCTATCGATACCGCCTAATGGCAGATTACGAATTTTGCGAGCGAAACTTGGGGCAAAAAGAGCAAGAGTCCTAGAAGTTCTGGCCTTCACCTAGCCAACAGGCAGGCGGCCTAAACAGGGCCCGACAATGGTCATGACTATGTCCTGCTGGGATGAGCCTGGTGTGCTTCATAATGAACTCGACGAAGTCCAACGAGATCCTCACCGTCATTCTCCTAAGCGGTGGAGTTCAAACGGCGTACAGCAGTGGTAGCACCCAGTGTCGTACGGCGAGTTCGGAGGCTTTCTAGCCACTCCTAACCACGATCTCAAATACCATCATTCGCATTCTTTGGCACAGTCTCACGCTGCGTCGTGCATCAACCAGCATAGCTTTAAGCGCCTGCGGATCAAAGAGTTTGAATAACCATTTGTGGTGGGCTGTGCAACCCCCCGGGAAGTCCTCAAGCCCATTTTCGACTTTGTCGATCTGCTAGATCATCATGCTGGGCCGGATGGAGAGCAAATTGTGAGCACAAGACAACTTACAGCAGCATTTCCAGTCGCCCCACCTTTTCCGCACTGGCTGCCATCTTGCTCGACCGCGATGTCGGTTACGAGCATGTGATTTCGCTCTTTAGCAGTCAGCCCGAATCAGCAAACCTGCCTTGATGTTAGAGAGACGGGACTCAACGCCGTTGAGTGCAGCAGGCTGCTGGGTCTGACTTCTCCGGAGGTCATCACGGAATCGAACTGACCCAACATCAGTCATCAGGTGGAAGCGAATAGTAGCGTTGCAAAGCTATTCTAGATGCTGTATGTATACGGGTGTCCTGGGAAAAATTCCACATTCAAACACCTTGAAACTTGTCATTCCTGCCAATGGAGGGAATGAATGACCATAGTGGGAAAGTGGCTTCGGATTTTGAAGACATTATGCAGTTCGGCCCAACTCCTATCATTCCGATGTTGCGGTCGGTGGTTCTCCCGGTCACGAACTTTCCGACAACAGATGCTAATCCCAGGTTCCTTGCATAGAATGGGACACAAGTAGAGCCCATCTTACTCGAGTGGCTGGAGTACTCGTGCGTTTCTGTCAACCTCTTTGTGTTTCAAAATGATCCTCGGGCCGCGCCATGAACCAGAGCACGACATCCCAAGACTGTTGACAAGGAATCTGCAAATCTTGGCCACTTAATATGGAAACTGTAAAGGGATGCTTTTGATAACCACGACGACACGAACACTTTCAGGTGGCTGTACAGACCACATATCAGCGCAGACAAAGACGAAGCGAAGAATGAATTGATGGAGAAATTGCGTGAAATAAGAAACTTGTGGCCACCCGCCATAAATATTTCTCACTGCTCCAAAAACTCCTTGGCTTGATGAAACATTCTGACGACCAAAACGCGTGGGGCAGAGTTGAATGGGTCCGAATTTGGCATACAACTAAATTCCAAAGCCACCGGCTGTATACGGCGGATCATTTGGTGAATGGCTGGGGAGCACCTTCAGGGCAGCTTATGCCCAGTTTTCTCGTTAGAAAAGATGAGATGCGCACCAATTTGCCAATGCTTCAGAATGAGTTCGCCAAGGCTGAGGCATGAATGGGGCAGTGAGGCGCCACTTGGCCCGTAGGAGCACTCCCGGAGAGCGCCAGACTGGTCATTCTTGATCCTCGTACCCTGATGATAGAATATAGTGTAAAACCACGTAGCCACCCTTGAGTCAAACAAGGCTGAACCCATTCCGTACGTCGACTTCCGAAGAATCGTTGCGTTGGCTTTTCACGCCAAATCTCGAATGAATTTGCAGCTTTCCGGCTTCGTCCTATCTCTTTGACAGACGCTGGGGAATCTAATCAGTGATTCGACGTAAGATGTGGTCCTCAGGGAGGCTTTGCCTGTCATGGCGATTTCCGATCCAAGGTTCTTATGAGAGTGGAGCCAACCCACTTAACCAGGGCGGCTTCAGTATTACATATCTTTCCGTAGACTCTAGGCATGTTTGACGGGTTAATCCTCTTCTACTGAGTCATCTCGGATTGGGTTTTGAGACCAGTACCAATGAGCATTTAATGATGAAGATGTGGGACTATGACAAAAGATCGTCCGAGAGCTCAAATCCCTACAAAGAATCGCCTGAGGCCTTTACGCACGCATGAAACCAGAAATCCCAATAATAATAGCAGTCTTGATGCTTGCAACAATATCTCGTCCCGGCGCGACACGTCGACTCTTGCAGTGCTGCGGGCTTCGAAGGCAAAGACTGTTTACAAGAGTCCAAATGATGACAAGTCTGCCGATACGATTGATGACTCCAACGATACTGATGTCAGCTCTGGCCAGGAAGCTCTGGAGCTTGTGAAGTATAGCCTCGCTCAATTTTCCGACAAGCTTGATCCCTTCGCTCAACTACCTGTCGTTCTCAGCCGCTTTCAAGAACACCTTATCAACTTCTATCTACTGCACTACCCGAAAGTCACCTATGGCCTCAGTACACGCCTGAAGCCACATCCAGTGGCAACAAATTTCAGTATCGCGATTAATAATCCGCCCAATTTCCAAGTCGCGTTGGCGCGTTCGGCGCTGTACCGAATCTCGCTGAAGCATTATGCAACTGAAGTCGAGAAGCACGAGTTAGAGGTCGCTGTGATGAAGCACAAGGGAGAAGCTATCCGAATGGTGAAGGAGATGTCGCTAGAAGATGGTAAGGACGACCACAAGGACAAATTGATCGCCGCTATCATCAGCCTGGGGACACTTGACAACAGAACTGGCTCGGATGACACCGCCAAAATACACTTCATGGTCGTCCGAAGGCTCTTGCGCTCCATTGGCGGCCCATTACAGATCAAGTCGGCTTTGCTCTCAAGAGTCATGGTGCATTTTGAATGCCTGTATGGCACCAAAGGAGCAAGCTACATCTGGGATGAGACCGACAGGAGTCGTATACTGCGTGACCTCAACGACTTCCTCGCCGATGTGTGGGGCTTGTGGAATTTGGTATCGCCTGCGAGAAGAAGCAGTGACGTTAGCAGCGCAGAAGGTGATTCGCAACCACAATCGCTGTCGCGGAGAAGGAGACTATTCAGCAGCGCTCTTCCCGAGGATACATCCAATTTTAGATCAATTTGCTCGCCGTCAATTGTCGCAGCACCACCTATTCAGGCATTCATTCTCAAACCAGGCTCCTGCCTCAACGAGGCTTTATCACGCCCACTGAAGACCCAAGAGCAGGAAATTACGCCACAAGACTGGACAAAGCTCACCTTTCAGCTCACCTCCCTGCTCACCCTGTGCCACGTGACCTTAGACTACGCGTTCGACCACGAAAAGCTGGAGGCATGGATGTCGAATGTCAACCGCATCATCGACGAGGCTCAGCTCGTCGGCCAACCATGCAACAATCACATGTGGCTCGCTCAAGTCCACGATCAATCTTCGAGGCACAGTAAACGCATCTGGCGTGCTGCGAGCTTTGTTTGGCTGCTAAGGACCCTACCTTACACAGTACAGAAAGGCATTCGAGACTGGCTGTTGGCTTTCTTGACTGGAGAAGATGTTACGCGGAAGACTTTCAAGCAACTTGACACGTTTCACTTCAGCTACGCAATCTGAGCTGACCGTGATTTTAATGGGAACGTGAAGTGTAAATAGCTTCGCACCTAGGATGATTCTCTTTCGAGGGCCTTCATGACACGTCTTCAATACACGTATAAGCCTGCATGTAATGCAGCTCTCAATATTGTCTGGCTGATGATCACCGAAAACAACCAACCCTTCTGCGGTCACTTGCACAGGTTTACGAAGGATAAGACAAAATTTATAAAGAGTGCTGTTCGACGTCCCAACACAGTAGACTATCCGCCCAAGTTTTGCTCCAAATTCAGCAACTTTCGACGGATTTTGCGCCCCACACCCAAGCAGAAAGGAACCCCGAATGATTGCTATCCGAACATCAACCCGTGTTAAGGACTGCCCGCTTTGCTCCAGAGTCCACAAAAAGATAGTGGCGTACTACTTCAATATCAAGCACATGGCACTACGTTGCCTGCTCCGTGCAATCCCAAAAATCTCTTCCTGAAGAACATCTGCCAGCTCCTGACATCGTGTGTCTTCTTTCATCCTGCTCCCTCACAGAACACCCCGCACCGTCTTGCCGTACAATCCAAAAACAACGTTACAATTAAAAATTCTCACAATGTCCAAACAGTGGCGGGTCGGCGTTATAGGCTACGGCTTGTCCGCCAAGATCTTCCACATCCCCTTCATCCTCGACAGCGCTCACTTCACGCTGCATGCAATCGTCCAACGAACCCCGAAACCCAAAGACGATGCTGCAGCAGACCACCCCAACGCCCGCATCTACAGGTCGGCCGACGAACTCATCGCGGACTCGGACATTGAGGTCGTGGTCGTGACGACAGCCCCGGATAGTCATGCTCAGCTGGCGACAGAGGCGATGAAGGCGGGGAAGCATGTCCTTGTTGAGAAACCATTCACGCCGACGAGCGCGGAGGCAAAGGAGTTGAGTAAAGTCGCAGGGGAGAATGGAGTGGTGTTGACCGTCTACCAAAACCGGAGATGGGATACGGATTTCTTGACGCTGCGAAACTTGATTGATTCGGGTGCTTTGGGACGAGTTGTGGAATTTGAGACCCATTTCGATCGCCATCGGCCTGAGATGCCGAGTGCGCAAACGTGGAAGACGGATCCGGCGGCTTATAGTGCGGTCTTTGATCTGGGGACACATTTGATGGATCAGGTCGTTAGCGTTTACGGGTTGCCGCACCGCATTACGGGGTTTGTGGGGACGCAGAGGCAGGGAAATACGACCGGATTAGAAGACAGCTTTACTGCGTTACTACATTATGACGGTGGCCTGATGGCGACGTGCAAGGCTGGTGTCGTTAGTGCTGAGACGAGGCAGCTGAGGTATTGGGTACGGGGCGAGAAAGGGAGTTTCCAGAAGTTTCACTTGGATCCGCAAGAAGACCAACTCAAACGCGGGCTCCGGCCAGTACAGGAAGGTTACGGATTGGAGGACGAGTCAAAGCATGGCACTGTTACGAGCACGAGTGAAGGGCAGATCTTGTCGAAGAGGGCGGCGCCAGTGGAAAATAGAGGGTACACGGCTTTCTACGATCAATTTGCGAAGGCTTTGGATAGTGGGGATCGGAAGCAAGTGCCCGTAGACCCTAATGTGGCAGCCGATGTGATTAGGCTGTGTGAGTTGATGAGGCGGAGTAGTAAAGAGGGAAGGACACTAAAGGTATGAAGATGGGATGCCGACTTTCAGTGTATTGTTCGTCTACGGCGGCCAGATGAGAGCAAGTAGCCTTATTACATGTTCAATGAGTTCAAGTCAGCAGAGCTTCCATGCTCCGTCATTCACCAACCTGATCCTTCTTCGAGCTCTTCAGATCCGGCCCGAACACATCTCCATCCCTCTCTAGGCGCTCTCTCTCCAGCTTCCGCTTTTTACTCGCCTTCTCGGCATCGCTCTCCCAGCCCCCCCGCTTCTCCGCCGCCTTGGCCTGTGCAACAGCCACGATATCCATCTTCTCCGGGTCTTGGCACTTCTTAAGCTTTTTGCCGATCCGCCCAAGCTCCTTAGCTTTGTCCGCTTCGAGTGATCTGTAGCTTTTGATCAGTTCGGCACATTTGGTTATTGTGTCGATGAGCTTCTGTTTGATTGGCGCGATGGAGGTGCTCATGCGGTCGAAAAGGTGGTCAATGTACGAGATGATGAGGGTGTTGTCGACGATGAGTACAGCGGCGAGCCACATTTGAGCTGGCGTGTAAAGGAAATAGGCGTCTGTCATTTGTGCGTCTGCTGCGAGAAAACGATAGGCTTTGCCATATGCTGAGTCGACGCGCTTTCGAACTTCCGGTACTGGCGTGTTCTCGAAGCAGCTCAATTGCGGAGCATGGAGACGAATCTCGGCGATGCCTCCTTCTAAACTTCGCAGGGGATGCCGTATCTCGATGGTGAAGCGCAAGGCTTGCATTATTAAAAACTCGGGCGCTTTGACATCGTCTTCGGTGACATCGAGCTGAGAAACGTAATCTGGGAGTTTGTAGACAAAGTGCTCTGCTTTGGTGGCGAGCCAGAAGGCAGAGACCATGATGGATTTGGGGTGGTAGGTCATGGGTGAGTTGTAGAGGTAGAAGCGGCGGAGGTATTGGATGGCTGTTGCGACAAGGAAGGAAGGCGGAGATGGTTCGAGGGTCTGTTTGAAGGAGAGTATCTTTTCACAGCCCCATTGAACGATTCGCTGTTCTTCGTCGACTGTGAGGGTTTCTATCTTCAGGCTTGAGGCAGCGTTGTCAGGCTCGCCGTCGCCATTGGACGCGGCGAGTCTGGATCTCGCGTATGCAGCCCGAACTTTTTCTGAAGCGGTGCGATTTGTTTCTGCTCGTCGCACCTGGAGCTCGTCCTGGGTGAATGACCACAGCCGATATTGACTGGAAGTTCTGTACCCGTCGTCTTCGATCATTTTAATTGGAGGATTGTTGGAGCGCTGAGAGCGAGAAAAGGACAGTAAAGCATGAGAGGAACCATGCATATATTTAATTGCGTATATCTCGATCAACGTCTCTGCAAACTCAAGTTTGTGTGAAAGAGCAAATGTTAAGCAGTCATTAAGGTGTGCTGCTCTGTGAACACTTCACGATTCTGCAACGTTCTCAAACACAGGGAGCATCTGAACGCATTACTGTAATTAGCTTTTTCCGTTCATTTGACATTAGCTAATGCAAAAGGGTTGAACACCTCTTACTAGGGTGTACGATGAGATTGAAGGCAATCTGCAAGCAGTCGATGAATGTTTCCATCATCGTACTGTTGTAAACCTTCGCCCCGATTTGATGCCGGGGCCTGGCGTGACAATTGTAGCAAGCTCAACCAAAGTTTTTTTTGCCATTGACCTCGGTGTTCAGTCTGCCAACCAATACTTCTACGACGTCCAAACCTCGAAGCTTGATAGTCGAGCACAATAAGAATTCCGAAAGCCAGCATCATGCATATAAGAAGTCAATTTTCTGGTTTCGACCGACGCAACGATGAAAGATAAATGTGCATTTACCCGAAAACCATCCCACCGCTTAGTCCGGGTCGCCGTCGACGCCGAAGCACCTCTGCAATAATATGAAGCACGATTTGAGTTCAAGGTTCACCAAACAATCTTGCCGTAATGTCACCAATGTAAGCTTCTTCCAGCTCATACATCTGCCCGCCATTCCGGTCAATGCCCACAAATTGAAAAGCCTCAACGACCCTTTGCACGTCGAAGCCCATATTGACGAACTGATCAATGAGCTCTTTGTTATAGCCATCGTAGACAGCGAGGTTGGCGGCCTCTTCTCTTTCCTTTTCCTCCTTCTCAGCAGCCTCTATTGACTCAGCAGTTGCACCTCCACTTCCTTCTCCTATCAGGTGCTTGGGTGCCCCAGCATATTTAACAGCCCATTCCTTCGCTGTTCTGTTGAATTGTTCTGGGTTTTTAATCAGCTCTCGCGCCACGACTGCGTCCTGAGGATCTTTTGGTTCGGGCGAGCTCAACAGAGACTGTAAGGATATCATGGCAGATTTGATCGTGAGGACAGGAGACCACCCGGTGGTCAAAGTGTCTAGGCAGATCGCGCCCTGGCGTAACTTGTCAGCTGATTTTCGAACCACAGGTGTGATACATACCGTCTGACTGGAAACGTTGGGATGCCATATCTTGGTGGTGAACTTCATCACTGGAGGCTTGAATGGATATTCATTTGGAATCGAGATTGATACCTCGTATGTGCCGCCTTCGTATGGAGTGCCCGGCGGTCCTGGAAAAGAACCCTTCAGATTCGTCAGGCTATCGCCAACAGTCTCTGCATGAACTTTGGACAAGGAATCGGCTCTAATGTCGGCCAACTCCTTGGCAATCCTCCGTGCTTTGTGACCAGCCATGGGTGAATGTGCAGGTAGACCTCCAGATTTGCTGAAGCCCGATATCGATTGCTTCGAAGCCTGACTGGCGTCGTGGACGCGGCTGAAAGTGCAGGACAAGACGGGCACGCAGTCAGCCCAGGTGAATTGGAGACTTGCAACTTGTACGACAGTAAGGCGAGAAATGTCGGATGCCGTTGGACGAGGCTGATTCTAGTGTAGTATTTCAAAAACGCGAGTCCAGCTTGGGGAGACAGCAGTTGAAAATGGGCTTAATGTTGCGTGGGAACCTGAAGCTGGCAGAGAGTATAACAGAGCCTTTTAAAGAGTTGCCCGACTTCGATATCAGACGACTGAGAGTGACGTGTGACAGGCTGCTTTGGCGGGTGGATCCAGATGCCTAAACGCAAGCGCGCAGTTATTAATTTGTCGACCTGTTATACTGGAAGTCGGCGTGTTGACGAGGGAGAATCACCGTACTACGGTGGATATTTCGGCCATCTGAACATTCCCAGGCGCAAAGCGTTACGTGCAATTTGATCATGATCCCAAAGCAGCCTTGTCTTCGATCATCTTAACTCCAGCACTTTGTCTCACGATCGTTTTGCCTTCAGTATATCTCGCTACCGATCCCAACTTTTCGCGCTCGCTTTGACAATTCCTGCTAAATGGTGCGTATCTTCCCAATGCAATGCCGATAGACTGACGCAGGCAGGGTAATCAACAGTCGGGGATGGGAGGCGGACCTCCTGGAGCTGGCAAGGACGATAAGGACAAGAAGGTACAGCAACATCGTTGAATATAATGCTGATGAATCTGTCTGACGTACAATACAGAAGGACAAGCCCAAGTATGAGCCGCCTCCGCAGCCTACAACTCGAATTGGTCGCAAGAAGCGCAAGCAGGCCGGCCCCAGTGCTGCTGGCAAACTCCCACCCATCTATCCAACCTCGCGATGCAAATTGAGATACTTGCGGATGCAGAGAGTCCACGACCATTTACTGTTGGAAGAAGAATATGTCGAGAACCAGGAGGCAATCAGAAAAGCCAAAGCCACCGCAACCCAGGCTCCCTCAGCAACTCAAGAGAGCGAAGGGGTTGACAGGAATGCCGATGAGAGAGGCCGCGTTGATGACATGAGAGGAAGTCCCATGGGTGTTGGCAATCTTGAGGAGCTCATAGATGACGACCACGCTATTGTGTCGAGTGCCACCGGTCCAGAATACTATGTCTCCATCATGTCCTTCGTTGACAAAGACCTGCTCGAGCCTGGAGCCTCCATACTACTACATCACAAATCGGTGTCGGTCGTCGGCGTATTGACGGACGACTCAGACCCGTTGGTTTCAGTCATGAAGTTGGACAAGGCACCTACCGAGTCCTACGCTGATATCGGTGGTTTGGAGCAGCAGATACAGGAAGTGAGGGAGGCAGTCGAGCTCCCGTTGCTCCATCCTGAGCTCTACGAAGAGATGGGTATCAAGCCCCCAAAAGGTGTTATTCTGTATGGCGCGCCAGGCACAGGAAAGACACTGCTTGCAAAAGCTGTGGCCAATCAAACTTCGGCTACCTTCTTGAGAATCGTTGGATCCGAATTGATCCAGAAATACCTTGGTGATGGTCCTCGATTGGTTCGTCAGCTCTTCCAGGTTGCTGCCGAAAACGCTCCAGCTATTGTTTTCATCGACGAAATCGATGCCATTGGCACAAAACGATATGAATCGACCTCGGGAGGTGAACGAGAAATCCAACGGACAATGCTGGAACTCCTCAATCAGTTGGATGGTTTTGATGATCGCGGCGACGTCAAGGTCATTATGGCTACGAATAAGATTGAAACCCTAGACCCAGCTCTGATTAGACCTGGCAGAATCGATCGAAAGATCTTATTTGAAACTCCTGACACCAACACCAAGCGGAAGATATTCACCCTACACACAAGCAAGATGAGCCTGGCGGAAGACGTGGATTTGGACGAGTTCATTGCTCAGAAAGACGACTTGTCAGGCGCTGATATCAAGGCAATTTGTTCTGAAGCTGGGCTACGTGCACTGAGAGAACGGAGGATGAGAGTAAACATGGCCGACTTCCGGAGCGCCAAAGAGAGTGTTATGAAAACCAAGAACGAAGGCGAGCCAGAGGGACTTTACTTATAACATTACCACCTACCACTTCCAAGCCTGTTGTTACCATTTCATAGCAGGGCCCTAGAGGGTATAGAAAGTTTGACCTCATCCTATAGTGTATACTATGTTCTCGTCCTTTCAACCCGCTACATCACCTCAAAGGTGACTTCCTTTGAGGCTCAATCGACGCGAAAGATTGCTAGTGCAGCCGCAATAGGGTTCGGAGTTCGTATCCGACTGCCGCAAACTTTAAACCCGGACCACACCGTCGGGCGATTGCAAATAACGGGATTCCTGGCACTCTAAGGAATCCCATCAATGAATCACGTCCGCTTCAAAGATACGAATATATATGCGAGACGTCTAATAGCGGAAGTTCCTGCTCTCAGCGAGCCTGCCCACGAAGTGCCTCTGAGCAAGCTCCTGCAGATCGAAAGACATCGAGGAGGATTCGGACATCATGTCCACCAACACAAGCAAGGGTGGCCTTTTGGTTACTCTTCTGAGGTACGGGACGGTAGTCTACGATTCTCATCTGCCGCGCCGGTGAAACCCTCTGTTCGGTCTTTTTCCGCGCAAAGCAACAGATACAGACCTCCATCCTTTACACCACGCGTGCCCCGGAGTCCACCACCTTCTGCTCCAAGATTGCCTAGTCGGCCACCGCCCCAACGCTCCGATGACGATGACGATCCCGAATCGTCTACCGTCATTGCTGCCAGCAATGCGATCCATGAGCGGCAAGAAAGACAGAGAGAGGATGAAAAGAAAAGAAAGGAGGCGCATATTCGCTGGCAAAGAGGCATCTTAAAAGCCTCGAGGATGGCAGAAGATTACGAGAACAAGTTTCCTGCAGTCGAACCTCGCAAG
Source organism: Herpotrichiellaceae sp. UM238 (assembly GCA_000315175.1). Lineage (NCBI taxonomy): Eukaryota > Fungi > Ascomycota > Eurotiomycetes > Chaetothyriales > Herpotrichiellaceae > Herpotrichiellaceae sp. UM238. The sequence continues at coordinate 29,577 of AMYF01000149.1, read as the reverse complement.
ATGGTTTCGAACGCTCTTTATGAAACATTTGTAAACTACCTCGGCGACTTGCAACTACGCCAGGAGCGGCTTTCGTCTAGTCTCCGAGGCTTTAGGATTTACATGCGCACAGCACTGGAGGAGGCACGCGCCAAAGGAAGACGAGAGCAACTCTGGCATGATCATTATATTCGTCATTGGAAAACATTGACAGATCAAGTCGAGGGTCTTGCTGATGCCTTGGTGAGGCTTACCGGCGAGCTCAACGAGCTGCGATTCACCATCGACTGGACAGCATGGCGAGCCGCCGAGCTTGAATTTCAGCGTGAATCTACCGTGTGTGTTATCCGAGAACTGAAGGCCCCCTCTGGTCCTCACCAAGAGTTGAATGCCAACATGACCAGATACACTGAGATTATGCTGCAGATACAAGAAATGCTTCTTTCGTTACGCGTGCCCACTGGTCCTCCTGAAACAATCCGCTTCAGAAATCACTTACTGCCATTAATGCAGAACTTTGTGGAAGTCGAGGCCGTCACAGCAGTTGCACACCAATGGAGAAGATTAAATCGCCTACGGCAAGGCGGCATCCGTCTGCCCGAGTTGGTCCTGGGGTCCGGGTTTGCTGAGAAAATTCTTATCCTACTGGACAAGCTGTCTGAGATTCGTAAGCTAATCCTCAACCTCGCTACGCATGTCGATCAGCTGCGAGCAATCAGAGGCAGCATCTTGAGCCCGGAATCACAGCTGCGAGTGACGGTCATCAATAGCCACCGTTCAATTATCGATTTCTCGGACGGCCTTCGGGACTTTCTCAATGATGGGTACCTTCTCTTGAATCCTGCCTTGGCATCTCATTTTGGAGAGCTGAAGTACGCGTTATTATTGCCTTTCAGCAATTATGAGCGTGCTGCCGATCAAACTCAAAATTCCTTGCGCTCAACCGAGAGCTTATACGAGAGCCTAGTCCCACAATCATCACGCCAGCGCGCCTTGTTCCTACCTCTAATCCGAAAGGCGATCAAGGATATGAAACAAGATATGCGCGACTACTTCGAACTGGTAAACGAATTGCAAGCGGTCCTTGTCACGAATGCGCGCCTACACCCTGGTGCAGTCTTCAATTCGGGGATAATTCAAGAATTGCGCGACGATCTTGCTGGGCAGAATGCAATCTTCGAAGCAACATCAAAGGTTTCTAGTGGCAAGAATTCCCTTATGTCTCACCGGCGCCACTCGGCTGGTTTCGTCAGCACCTTGAAGGGGGGCGGCAATTTTTATCCGAGAGGAAATGGAATCCCGGTGGACTACATGATGGATCCCGCAAATTACGAAAGCGTGCTACGGGATCTACTGCAGTACTACACGGTCGGCCGGCATCAGTTTTCTATCGTCGGCATCGATGTGGCACGTGGCACGTCGGCCGTTAGGGGCCGGAGCGTCATCAAACACCTTGCGGTGGCGAACTTAGAGCGCGTTGCAATTTTTGAAATTGATGCATCAAGAGCTACTGACCGGTTGTCGACCTTCTTCAAGCACATGTTAGAAGATCCTCGTGTCGTGAAGATCACCAATGAATCAGAGACATTGAAGAATTTTCTGATTGAGCGCTCGATCATTCCCCACAGTGTCATCGGCATTTCTTCTGGTGTCCAGAAGACACAGTCGGGACGACAAAGGCGTACCCACAGAAGGAAGACACCGAGCTTAGAACTCGATGACCAAGGAAGTGCACAAGATGTCCCCTGGATGTCAATTGTGGATAAACGAAATATGTTACCAGTCCTTTCCGGTAAGCTTACGTCGTCCAGTGCTATCTTATCTACTCGCTGACATCTTCAAGAACTTGCTTCGATACCCCTGCAAAACTTGATCACATTTGTCAATGCGATGGAGACTACGTTAAGCGAAGTCTTCCCAGAAGAGCTACAAGGCTTGATTTCCGCTTGTCGTGCCCGACTGCAAGACATGTCCCGTCCTGATACCAGCTTACCACCACAATTGGGACCGCTAAATTGGGACCGTAACGACATTGAGCGTTGTAATTTTTGGCCATACCGGTTCCTGAAATTTACCAAATATTGTGACGGAAACACTAACTTGGTATTCCCAAACTTGGTGAACTTTGTGCGAGCTATGGCACATCACGAAGCCAAATTGCATGCTCGGTCAAAGTCAGAGCGGGGCTATGCCTCAGCACTGAAATCAGAAGGCGCGCAGACTCAGTTGGCTGCTTATTATCTCTTCACTTCGTTCAAGAAAGATTTGCCAGCTATATCAATCCTTCTCTCGCTCAAGGAGCCAGCGAAAGACATTCTATCAATAACAAACCAACTGAGTTTGACTCTTCACCCAGACGAGCGGCAGCGCTTGGAGGCCCTGAGGGGATACTTTAGCCTAGATTTGAATAAGAACATCGTTGATCAGGGTGAAGCCGAAGAGCCAAAGTCGTTACTAAGTGGTATCAGGGACGGGTTCTCCCGGGTCAAGGTTACCATTGCTGCAGCCCTGAAGGGTTCTACAGGGTCTGCCTTGTCGGTGCCAGAAAGAGACCATCTGGCAAAATTGGTCACTGGGTCAGCCGAACGCGGAGAGAGTTCGCCGGACGGTGAGCAAGCGACGAGATTGCAGAGCACGACTAGAGACTTGGTGACTAGAAACCGCAGAAGAGCGATGTTACCGTGTCCTCCAAGGACGCGAGCGGTAGAGTCGCACTTGACGAGACGCACGACACGCACGGACAGATCACATACTATCCAGGCTAAGAGTAAATACTATTGTGAGAAAACAGAAAGAGGTTCTGGGACAAAAGAGTCACGGCTAAAGGCTAACCAAGTCTCGCTAGTGTCTAAAAGCGCGGAAGAATTGGTAAAAGACGCGGACGCCTTGGCCAAGGTCAAAGATATTGCGTCAAGGAGGTTCAAACGTGAATCTGGGTCCAAACGCAATCCACTGCAGAAGCGTACTATCAGACAGGCTAGAGCGCGGTTGAATGAGATAGAGGAATTTGAGCAACTTGTTGGGAAGAAGACTGAACGAACGAACGAACAGGTAGGCCCTTCACAGGATGCATCAATGCCGAAATGAGTGTCGAAGGAAGATGGAACAGCTACAGCAGCTCGGACGATCCAATTTGCTACTGCGGATCATATGTCGCCATTCAACAAGGAAGCAAAGGTTGAGGCGAATCCGAAGACGAGGTCACAACCACAGACGAAGCTACATCGGCATCGACCACCGACGTAGACAGATCAAACAGCATGAATCTTCCGTGATCCTTTTCCAAACCCTGAGAGAAGTCAGGGGCGACCCTCACGTAATCCCCTCCCTGAAGAAGATGCTGTTGCCACCGGTGTCCCAGATGAGTCGCATGAATGGCAGAAAATTGAACGGGCAGTTCCATGGAGACTGGTCGTTGAGGCGGCTAGCAAAAGCTGAGGGAGATTGAACATTGAGGACGGGAGAAGCGGGAAGGGAAGTACAGGCTTATTTGGAGCATTGGGAGAGGAAGCTGAACGCTTTATGCGACGAAGGACCGGATTCGGGATGGAGGAGTGAGGGTGTTCACGACTCATTGTGCAAACAGCGAACGAATGGCATCTAGTCGAAAACAGTAGGCGGCGCAGCAGGGAAGCTGTCATGACGTTGCGAGGCGGTAGAGCACGAAACAAACGCTACACATTCCAGCTTATGTGACGAAACAGGACTGCATCAGGCAAAAGTTCTCGATAGATGAGAACGGGCAAATGCTGTCGGGGGAAGTGCGGAACGCTTCTGAATGCTCGTCAGTGAGACGACGGAGAATTGCAGCTTGCACGGTGCGCGCGATATTCAGACAAAGGAAACCTGGGACTGGATTCGCACGTGAGGTCTGACTATACGACACTGCAGCCTCTGGAGAAGCGGCGCTGGTACCAAAAGACGCCGAGAGACTCTTCGGAACATCTTAGGGGAGGGTTTCTGGACGGTGAAGGGTTGAAAACGTGAGAACGGATCGCCACTCCAGGAAGCCGAAGAAGAATGATCAATGTAGTAGTCTCGGGAGTCTTCATAATGTGCAGGTGACGTTCTGATCAGACTTTCACTTTGACGTTGTAGATGGCTGGAAAGCTATCGACGCGGTAGGACGCCAAGCCCAAACTTGCCGCTGTCGGAAATGGCGAGGTAAATATCAACCTATGCTTTGAATATTTATTGTAGCCCATCATCCACTTGTTTATCCTTTGATAATGCCCTTCATTCTCATCGTGCCTATGATTACTCGTAGAGGCCGCGTCCTCCCAACTCTGGTATCCCATACTATCGTTCGCATTGCCGCGTGCGCTACGAGGGTCTTATTGCCGTATGCCTGATTTATTGATGAGCCTTCGTTGCCCAATGCCCAGCCATTCCAAGTTCGGTTGGGTTGGTCTGTGGGGACAAAGATTCTTCTTCTTCTGACTTTGACCCAGATTTTCTTTAACATTTGGATGACTTCGCCCGGTATCAACCATCATAATAGGGAATAAATGACCCCAATCTACCAAGTGGCCAAGCACTACCGCATTAGCAGATTGATCTTGACGAACTTTGTTCCAGCAGTCGACGGTGTCATACTTTTAGCATTGCATGAGAGAGCGCTTGGCTAGCAGATAGAGCTTGACGAGCTACACTTGCGTTTCATGCATGAGTTGGTTGCCTTTATCGAGGCATAGATTGTCGAGTTGCACGAGCAAGGACGAGTTTTCTGCATGTACCTTCATTCAAGGCAGTAGCTTCTGCATTGATTTATCATCATCCCATTCTTTGACACATATCCATTTTTGCGCCGCTTCGCTGGTTCATTTCTCTACCCACGTTCTATTAACCGTGGATTAGCCGCAGGGGTTCAGAATGTATGATGAACCGGGTCTTTCGCCCGCAAGTGTGATCTTCGTGAATGAGCTGGGGTCGTTTTAGACTCCATCCAATTACTCCTTTGGGATATTTCGGGCGCCTGAAGGCTTTGTAACGGGTACTGGATCAGGTCGAAATGTGAAGGTGGATGTGGATCTGGTTGGACTGCGGATAGTCTGCAGACTGCTGCAAGTTCCAGGATAGAAAGAAGAGCTTGTGAATTACAGGTAATGCCGGGCTTCAGAGAGGTCAAAGTGTGAGCTGCAAGTGACGTTAACTCCTCTAGGAAAATGTCAGCTACATTGGGGACCGAAACATCAGGCCCACCCACCAGAGATCACCGATTCGATGAAAACGTCCACTCAAAGCCGGGGTCCCTGTGAGAAGATGAATAGATTCCGACCTTTCCTGCTCGCCTCGGGTTTCACATAGCCCATTCTTGCAATGGACTCTTCCGAGAAGCTTGATAGTTGCTGTAATGTTGCGTCGTCACCATTGTTGGCAATGAATCGGTGATTGTTGTGCTTTAGTCGGCCAATGACATGGCCTCGAAGCGGTTTCCCTTTGCGATCAAACTCAACAGTGTATGTCTCAGTAAAAGTCAGTCGACGCGAGCTTCACATCCACTTCAAGTACGCACCTCGACAATACCCTCGCCCTCCGCAACCGTATCTACTTCAGGCACTGCAACATCTGCAACAAAATCTGGAAGAGGATTTCTCACAGGATATGGAGAGCCATCCTGACGAGGCTTATTCGAAAGGCAGACCGCGTATTGATAGGTAACAACGCCGCCGTTAGCGAGAACTAGACCATTCTTCACCTTGCCTTTCCGCAGCTCACGGGTCATCGCGGTAAATGCCTGCGCCTCGTGAGCGGATACTAGCCAATAATTTTAGGTCACAACCTACGTGCATCGAATAGTTATTGCCTGCCCCACCGAAAGATGTCAATCCACCGAGAAGGGTGACCGGCTTCTCAGGCTTGTCCAGGGATAGTCCAAGATGCTGGCAGGCAAGCTTGGGCACAATCGGGAAGCAAGAGTAGAAGTCGTAGCAGTCAATCTGCTCTTTCGAAAGGTTCGAGACCTGCAGGGCGGCGTCCAGCGACCTGGATATGCAGGGTGCGGAGTGGTAGTTGGGGCGTTCCCAGACTGATTGGTGTTAGGACGACTTTGTCACAGGGAAGGGTGCTCACAGTCATAACTATCCCTTGTGCCTGCACCGCCAACTGGGTAGATCCACTTATGTTTTGGCACTCCGAGGTCTTCCGCAAAGGCAGTTGAGGTCAGGATGCAGGCACCGGCGAGATTGACAGTATTAAAGGCGTTCATCAAAAGAGTGTCTAGGGACGTCAGCATATCTCCTGCGAATTACCAATCACGTACATGGAAAGCATATCATCCTATTTCTCTCTGAGATAGTCCCGATACTCTCCTCCGTCTCAGCTCGGCCATAGCTCCAAGCATAAGGATTTGTCTGTGCTACTTTTGCAAAATCTGCATACAGCTTCGCCGACTCCTTGTTGTTATCTGCAATTGACTGTCCTCGATGAGCTCGAAACCCGTTCTCGAATAATGGATAGATATGGATTGGCGCTCCAATGCCATGGATCCCCCGGAGACCTCCAGTATTGTTAGCTGCCCAAGTTTGACCCACCATGGCATTAAAACTACCTTCTGGAAGCTCCCGACCAGTGGGAGAGAAGACTGAATCGACGACTGTGTCAAGCTGTGTCCAGCCTGGAGGTGGAAGTTTTCTGGCTTTAGCGAATGCGTTTACTGCTGATGTTAGCCGATGCCCACGAATTCTGGATCCACAGCTGTACAAGATGCGAGAGCTTCTCCGCCAGCCACGATAGCTACTTTGCATTCATTTTTGGATATGCGTCGAGCAGCCTCGTCAAAGATCTTGCCTGGTTGATTGCCTCCGTGATCTGTATACTCCTTGTGCTTGAGGATGACGCCAAGCCTCCGGGCGAGCAAGCCGGGGAGATCTGGGTATGGCCACGTCCACGTGCGAACGACGGCTAAGCTGTCAATGGCCTCCTGGAGTCTCTTATGAGCTGTGTTCGTGAGATCTGTATCGTCAAGCGCATTACGAATGGCCTGCACGATTAGTTCCGACGGCTCTTGGGCGTCCTCGAGCTCCAGCGAACGATTCACGACATCGCCGACTCCGATGACAACAGGCACGAAATGCGACATCTTGGATTGAATTTACGAGACCCAGGGTAAGTGAACGTGCTGCAGAGCATGTTTAGATGCTTCTCCTTTTCAGACGTAGCACAAAGAGGGCACCTCCCGGCAAAAAGGGTAAGCATCAATGCCGAGGCAATTTTCCTCTTCTTGCCGAGCATTTTAACGCGGAAGCCGAATAGTGTCGAGTTCCACGAGTCCACAGCCTATTCTTTCGGAGCCAATAAGCGCCGAAATCGAATTTCCGGACTCTACGACCTGCGTGCCTGACCTTCGGGCGAGCAAACGTTAACTAAGAACAGCCTCGCATTTGGCCTAAGGCCGAAAGCAAGGCGTCAAAGAATAGATATCCGTTTGAGACCGAAGATTCGAACAGATTTCCACGAATGCACCAATCACTGTCATGATCTTTGTAGCGAAGATCAACCGCTAGCTGTTCCGGAGCTACAAATCCGTAACTTCCTGGTGCGCGCATGGAGTACATGACGTTCTTTTGGTCTCCAGATGAGTTCATCGAGTTGCCAACGAGAAGAGCTATGCCGATTGTAATGGAGGTAGAGCCAGGTGTCGACACGATGGAAGCAGCTCAGAGCTCTACATCTGAGCTCTGTCACTCGCACGACACTACTGGACAACCTCAGTGTCGGTTGCAATCTAGAACACGGTCAACATGATGAGAGCCGCAGCTACCGTTGGTACACTTCTGGCGTCAGCTCTTGCTCAGCAGCAGGACCCCGGAGTGCTGTCTGATCCAGGTACCGCAGGACCTCAGCTCGAGATTGTGCATCTGTATTATGACCAATGGCCAACAGGTAAGGGAATTGATAGGGGAAAGGAAAGCGCTCACAGCCGCACAGGAATTGCCGTCTCACGATCTGGTCGCATGTTCTCGAACTATCCTCCCGCCCTCGATCCAATGAACCAGGCGTATACCGTCGCCGAGATCTTCTCTAACAACACTGAACGGCCTTACCCAAGCGCTGAGATCAACTCACCGCCAGGAGGAAGAATCAATAGCTCCACATTCCCACCAACGGGCGCAGGACTGCCTGACTACTTCATTGGTGTTCAAAGTGTCGTCGTTGATCCTGCTGATCGACTATGGGTCCTGGACACTGGAAGAGTCGCGACTGAAAATGGAACACAGTTGACTGCAGCTTACGGAGGTCCGAAGCTTGTCGGCATTGATCTGCAAACAGACTCAATCATCAATACCATTGTTTTCGATCCTATGGCTGCTCCTGCTGATTCAGTAAGCTGTTGAAGTACTTACGTTCTACGTCACTAACGCAATATAGTATCTGAACGATATTCGTTTCGACCTCAACCCATCCATCACCGAATCTGGTCAAGGTGTCGCGTACATTACCGATAGCTCTCCAGAAGGACGCAATGCGATTGTGGTCGTGGATCTTGGCACAGGGGAAGCTTGGAGACGTCTGATGAACATTCCTGCCGTCCAGCCAAATGAGGGCTTCGTGCCGACCATCTGGGGCGAAACAATTTATACCAATGGCACAACTGGCATGCCCATAAGCACTTTCAACTTCGGATCTGACGGTATTGCTCTCTCCGTAGATGGAGCAACACTATATTTCTCTACAACTGGTGGCCGAGAGCTCTATGGCGTACCCACCGAGCGGTTGCGCGACCGAAGCCCTTACGCTGAGATCCTTGCTCGAGCTGCAACCTCGTTCTTGGGCGAAACGGGCTTCAAAGACGGCATGGAGACAGACAGCAACAACCAGGTCTATGCCGGCAACCTCGAGGACAACAGTATATCCAGTTACGACCCCGAGACTGGCATTGTGTCGATTTTCGTTCGGGACCCTCGATTTAGCTGGACTGACTCTCTGGCTGTCGGATTCGACGGTTATATCTATTTTACAGAAAACCAGCTTTGGCTCAGCTCGGCTTATCAAGGTGGCATCGACCGACGCCAAAAGCCATACGTGCTGTTTAGGACTCGGCTGCCAAATGGTGGCACGAAGGTTACCCAGAATGCTCCGTCAGCGAAGCCGAAATAAGGTTCATGAAGAGAGTAATTGACATCTTTTCGGGACAATCTTGAATGACATCCTTGACGACGCTAATCGCGACACTTCTTTGGCGTACCTTTTCCGTATCTCGGCCCTATCTCATGGTGGGAGTATATCGAAGCACGGCCACCTTCTTTTTCTTTCGGTACGTAGACATGTCAAATACCATACTCTTTGACGATCTGGTGCGTCGCTGCCAAAATAATTCTTTGAACATCCCTACTCTTTGTCTCCAATGCTTTCGCCTTGCTGATCCGCCTCTGACATTATCGTGGTCAGACCTGCAGCTGCTTTGACAGCTTCATTGAAATTAAATGCCTTGTCAAAGCTAGCACTCTTGCTAATAGTGCAACTTCGTCAAATGCCATAGCAGCACCCTGACCACCACCAGTCAAAGGCATGGCATGCTACCGCATTACCAACGAGCATAACTTGGATAATTCTGTGTTCCACAAGTTTAGAACCGGTGCATAGTAACGTGGCCAGATGGTGAGAGACACGTGGACGGCCTCCTGACAACTTTCTCGACGAGCGCGAGCCACATATCATTCGATTTATGACGCTGATCGACGATCCATCCGTAAGACTGAATCTTCTGTTCTCATTCAACCTTATCCAGTCTTTTCGCGATATCAACTCAATCTATATCATGGCCAAGAAGATGAAAATCTAAATCGAGCCTGCGTATACTAAGCTTCACGAGCGATGCGTCATGATTGTGTCTTACCTGAGGATAGAGGTGCAGCACAACCCTTTCTGAAAGGAGAGCTTCGCCCCCGAAACCAAAGGAGGAACTGAAGACTGGTCGACAGCCGAGTTGATGGAGAATTTGCTGTCAGTACGCAGGCGCACAAATCGCGGATCACCCCTTGATTGACCAACTTAATGACTTCGACAATGCCAGCAATTTCGGAGTGCTCCTCAACCTTATTTTGACCATTGCTACCATTGCAAAGATCGAGATCTGCGTTTTCAGTCGACAAGAAGTGCGCTTCGGGACACTCCGTTCAGAAGCACCGAAACCTCAACTCCAAGACTTCGACAAGATTGCGGGATATTGATTCAGAATCGAACAAGCAACGAATGCCATTTGCATTGTTAGCAATTCAGACAAAGATTTATTGGCCAACAATGCGGCATAGCTGACTTGAAGGGTCTTTCTATGTGGAATAGTAACAAGCGGGCCGCTGCATTGCGAAAGGCGTATGACAAAACTAATGAGAAGAAAGAAAAGGAGTAGATTAAATCTACAGAGTACTACAACTTTTATATTCGGCGCCCGAACCCCGTTCCAGTTCTGAGTGCCTAATTCTGTTCAGCCTGACCAACTACAGCCGCAAGCTGTTTATTCTCAGCTTCCAAAGTGCGGATTCGCTTTTTCGTCTTCTCCAGCTCTTCTCCCATATCATCCGTGCTCGTGTTCTCCTCCTCCCCGCCACCACGAATTCTTTTCTCATCTCGGTCGTTTGCGCTTGCCATTACCTTCCGAATCCTCCCCAACTCGCAGCCTTCAGGCTCTTTCGGATCATACTTCGGCTCCCAAAGCATGTGCTGTTGAAATAATTCAGGAAGTTGCAAACCAGTCCGACGACACATTCGGTAATACTCCGTGAGTAGAAACGGCTGTGCAACTGTTGGCATGCAGTCTCTCGTCTTCCACACGATGTCTCTTGTTCCCATCAATCGACGCATGTGCTTCGCCCATGTACCAAATGAGATCTGCTTATGTTCCCACATCAACATGCCTGCGCCGACTTGTACATGCGACGGATGACCGAGGCGGGTCTCAGGAGGCACGATAGGAAGTTCAGTTTCTTTCGACAAGGAGTCAGTAAGCGCCCGTGCGAGGTACGGCGTATCAGTCCAGAGGTGCAAGCCAGACGTTGATCGCGGATTGCAGTCGATAACAACCAACCTTCCACCTACCTCGACAAAGTCGAAAGCGATCTGGCCGCTGAAAGTATAGCCGATCTCGCGAAGGTGGCCAACGAAATGCGTGATGTAGCTATAGATACCTTTGTGGTACTGCTGCTGGAAATAGACGCTCGAGCTCCCGTCAAGAGTTTCGAGCACTGGATACAAGCCGGTCGCTATCACTCTAGAATCACGCACGATGGAGTAGCTGCAGTATCGACACCCTTTGAGCCACTCCTGAGCCACGTAATGCTTATGTTCGCCAATGTCAAGGTCTTCATCGCTAGGTAATGGCTCGCCAGGTCTCAGATGACGCACGCCACTACTGGAACGCCCAAAGCATGGCTTGAGCGCCAGACCGTGCTCGTACTTGTCGAGTGGCAGGTTTCGCACATCATCGCCCGTGCGACAGAGATAGTATGCGGGAACATCCAGGCCGATCCTCTTGATGAGGTTGAAGAGCTCGTTCTTGTTGTGCAGCCGTACTAGAAGGTCGAACGGCGGCGCAAACAACCTATCCAAGATCTCGCGATCCTCGCACTTGGCCAGGAAAAAGATCTCCTCGTGGACCGGGATGATCAAGTCTATGTGCCATTTCACTGCCATTTCCTTGACCCCGGCAAGGTAGCCCGCGGCGTCGTCGTGGGGCGCAGGTACCTGCTGCGACTGCTGCACAGCGATACTGAACTTGCAGACGTGATATTGCATCGGGTCGACCACGAAGACAACATGCCCCGCCGTCCAGAGCTGCCGTGCAAGATCGATAAAGCGCCCGTTGGTGAGCAGGATGCGCAGCCGCGGTGGCGACGTATAGTCATGGTTGCCGTTTCGGTGACGCCGCGTTCCTGGAATTCCAGGAGGCATGGTTGGTGAATTTTATAGTAAAATGATGGAACAAGACAATTGCTGAGCCAGGTATAGACAATGTATAAAGGAAATGCTGTGAGGTTCTCTCAGCTTTGGCTCTCTACAACGTCGCCCCCGGCGACCTTGACATCACTCTCACAGCGATATCGAAGCTGATTCTTTGAGCATGAATACAAAGCTAAGGGTGCCCGGAGCGACACGGCTCCTCAACGGATTCGTTGATCGCATGCTGGGACGGAGAGTAGGCAAAACAGCCGTAAAATATGTGGAAGGCTGAATAATGTTGGCGTCATGGCCGATGATGCAATCCTTTCCGCCCACATCCGCTGAAGCTACAGAGCCTCTGCGATACAACAACCGTGTACGTAGCTATAGAATTGGACCAGTCCGGCGGGTCCCAAGGCAGAAAAATTCGCAGTCTTGCACCATCACGTCCTCGACAAGCCGAGCGACCGCCTGTGCATTGGCCAGAAAAGTCGATTCTTTCGAGAATTCCAATGCGCAAAAGTTTAACTGATGCTCTATCAAGCGCGACTAGAGAGTGCTCTCATGCGAGCAATCGCTGTCTCCAAAATGCCACCATGGCTTTCTCCTTCTCCTCCTCCAAGTCACGGTGACACATCCGCATCCGGAAAGCGTAGCGAGCAGAACCGAATCTTGGACAGCTTGGCTATTATTGTCAAAGTTTTTAGTCTCGACAGTATCGATCATGTTCCTCGGAAAAAGAGGTACGAATACAAACTGCCACAGGATCGGTTCAATCTTGCCGGGACCCGAGGTATGTGTAGGCACCATCTGGACCTTGTGGGTGGAGCCATGCTTGACATATGTTATATGTCAGCCAAGCCACTGTCCAGCGGAGGTGGGTCGATTCGTGTGCATAACGCGCCAAGACCAGTCTTCGCCAAGCTGCATTGCTGTGCCATACTTGCTTGGTCATAAGGATAGCGCGGGACAGAGGTAGCATTTAAAACAATCACTGCCACTCCGTCTCGACAATGGCCTCAAAGTCGCCTGAGGCCCTTGCAGAGCTTCTTGTTGCATCAGCGCGGAAAGATGGCACGTAGAAATCACCATGAGAAACTCGATGCCGCACCTGCAGATGCTGACGAGCGTGGATCGCCAAACAGCGTGGAGCTGACAACCTTGCGGGAGATCGATGCTCACCACGAAAAGTCCATCATCAGAAGGGTTGACTGGCGACTTTTGCCTATACTCGGGGCTCTCTACTCGATTGCCCTCATCGATCGTGTCAATGTCTCTGCCGCACGTGTGGCTGGAATGGACGCAGACCTTGGCCTATCTATCGGTAATCGGTATACCGTCGCTCTTGTTGTTTTCTTCATTCCCTACTTCATCTTCGAGCTTCCTTCCAACATCGTCCTCCGACGCGTCGGCAGCGCAAATTGGTTAGCTTTTATCTCGTTCTCTTGGGGAGCTGTCATGCTGGGCCAAGGGTTTGTGAACTCATACCAAGCACTAGCAGCCTGTCGTACTTTACTAGGTCTCTTCGAATCAGGTGGGTTAGGCATGGACACCAATAAATGACCATTGCTGACCATGTTCAGGTTTCTTTCCAGGGTGTGCTGTAAGTTAGCAACCCTCCTCTCCGGCCCTGCTCCGCTAAAAAGCTCTGAAATAGTACCTGATCACCTGTTGGTACGTTCGATATGAAGTGCAAACGAGGTGCGATAGTCCCAAAGCCAACTCAAATCTAAATGTTGACTTTACAGATTGGCGGCATTCTATCTTGTGTCCGTCCTCGTTGGCGGGTTCTCCTCCATCCTTGCATTCGGACTCATGCAAATGGAAGGCGTTGGCGGTCTTCGAGGCTGGCGATGGATTTTCGTATGTTTGTCTCTCTCTTCAACACACCTCAGCTGACATCAAAAGATCATTGAAGGCCTACTAACGATTGTCGTTGCCGTGGCCTCCTGGTTCATCATCATCGATTTTCCTGACAAAGCTACTCGCAAAGGCTTTCTCTCAAATGAGGAAGGTGAATTGATTCGTCAACGAATCGAGAATGACCGCGGCGACGCAGTGCCTGATTCACTTACCTGGGCTAAATTTGGGAAGCACTTGCTCGACTGGAAACTTTGGGCATTTGCCTTGATGTTCATGTCAACCACTATGCCGGCCTATGCCTTCGCATACTTCTCCCCAGTCATCATTGTCGGTATGGGCTACAGTGGAGGCGTCGCAAACCTTATGTCGGCGCCTCCAGTGGTATTCGCCGTCATTTCAGCCTTCTTCTTCGCTTGGCTGAGCGACCGTATCAGACTTCGAGCGCCTGCCATCTTTACACAGTGTCTGATCATTATCATGGGTCTCATGATGACGGCATATCATTCTAACGACTACGTTCGCTATGTCGGAATTTTTTTCGGTACAGCGGGATGTCAGGGGAACATTCCCACTGTGCTTGCTTACCAGTCGAACAACATCCGGTTACAGTCTAAGCGAGCGGTGGGTAGTGCTTTACAGGTTGGTTTCGGTGCCATAGGTGGAATAATCGCGAGTACCGTGTTCTTTGAAGCAGAGGCACCTTATTACAGGACGGGCCTGTGGGTCACGGCTGGCTTGCAATTCATGACGATTGGCCTAGTGACGGTTTCCTCAGTGTTATTTTGGTACAGGAACAAGCAGCAAAAGAATGGTACCTTGAAGAAACCAATTGAAGGGCAGGAAGGGTTGAGATATACGTTGTAAGCTTCTAAATGCAGACCCGGCTGGCTTTGTCATGTTGCAAATAGCAGTGCCCGCCGCAGAAGCACGAGACGAACCGGGATCAAATCTCAAGCCGAGCAATCTAGCTGAAGCTCACGTTTTCACTTTCCAGCATCTCCTTTTCAAGGTTGGCAAAGATTCCATTGGGGACCTGCTTGAGAAATTGCTAGCAAGCATTGAATGTAAACCATCATAGCCTCGGCTCGCTTACCCTTCGGTTCACCTGACTGATAAGGACTTAACCATTCCCTTTCCCGAATCTGCTGCATTGGCGACCCTAAGGAAAGCTGGGTGATCAGATTTGCCTCCGAATAGACAGGTTTCAAGTTCTTGTACGCTCCCGGTATCCGCTGGATCGGCAGCGAGGTAGCAGTAGCAATATTAGCTGTAAATTGACTTAGTATTCTACACAGGATCTGCGTGGGATGTAGAAAGCGTCTTCAGTCCTGTCTCGGAGGACAGCACTGCCTTCCGCGCACCAAAATGTTTTCGCAGGGCTCAACGATGGTGTCTTGAGGTATTTTGAGGCTCTCCTGGGGTTTCCATGCAGGACTTGCATATGAGCTCTCATCATTTCTTCACAGAACTGATGCAGTTGCCATTTCTCCTCCCCACCGAGTTCGGGAAAAACCTCACGTCACTTCGAGCCTTCTTTTCTTTTTCAGGTATCAAGCTGGCGCTCTTCGATGTCATCGTTGGATCTAATGCTCGCATGCCTTGCACTGTTATGATTTCAGGGTGGGACAATCGGCAAATCCAATCTATCGATCCTCAATCGAGCGAAGCAGCATAACTTCTAAATCGCTCGTCGGCAGGTCCTTGAACAACTCTAATTTGTCCTAGAGAAAAGCCAGATCAACTGCGTGGCCTGCAGTTCCTTCCACCTCTCCAGTGAAAGGACTGTGTTTATCGAAAGCTTAGCGAAACACCATTGTGTCCGACTCTTCTTGCTGATGAAAGTATTGGTATGTCATGCCAAAGGCGAAGTCCCCTAGCATATTGATGACTTTACCATAGCGCTGAGTCATGAGAGCTCTGTAGGTTCCAGTAAGGCGACTTGACACCGCCTCGCGCACACATTGCTCCAAAACGCTCAGGATCTGGAAGTGGACAAAGGCGATTGAAAGGTGTGAAGCGCAGTTTGAATTAAGCGTTGGTTGGGATTTTCTAAAAAGTTCCTCATTGGATTAAGCAACAGCATCAAATCATACAGTCAAGGACATAACGGCATTTGATTTGCGCCAGACTGTAATTGCGTTTATGGTGAGTGGAAGGTCGTGCAAGGGTGAGAGGACGATGTAGGCGACTAGACGAGGCTGAGCGCGTGGGTGAGTGCGACGCACGTTTTACTGTCCTAGACCGCCAAGAAGCTCATGATACTCCTATCCGCCACACTTGGCAACATCACGAAACAGTTGAATTGGCCTGAGAACGTATATCGTAGAGACAAGCCCGTATTCGCCGGCGAGCTCGTGACGGCCGCCGACGCCCATTTAGTTGCTGAAGCTTGGCTCGACGTCAAAGATCAGCCGTCGAACACGCGAAGTGATCTCATCAGTACCAGAATATAGTCGAAGTTACTCCACCGCACTATACTCGAACATCAATCAGACTCTTGACCCTCTTCAACTCGGTCAAATTACTGGTCTTGACCTCGGACTAGACGTCATTTCCAGCTTCTTCCGTTTCCTTGCAATCCGACTAATTGAACCTCTACCCGGGAGAAAGAATGCTGGACCCTTGGGAACGTTGAAGAGCGTCTAGACTGGAAGACGATACAGACCCGAAGATGTTCCCGTCCTTGTACTGCAAGAAATTAAGTAGCAGAATCACTCTCGTAGCCCTATGCAGTAACGACCATCGTCTTTGGCCCGCAGTGTCTGATCGCAAGTATTGTGACGTTTGTGAGATGTGGTTGTAACAGCTACGAGGGGGACGCTGCTAAGGGTCAATGCTTTGGCGATGATGTGATGGATTTTCATATCCGTGCTCTGTCCTTGCTCTGTAGTGTCTGCGTCAACGTACTTTTACTTTGCCTTGCTACAGTTGCAGAAGCAAAGGCCAATGATAGCTATCACCTCTTCAGCTATGGTTGATGAGTAAGCATATAGTGAAGGAAATAGGCTCAGTCTTCTGGGCAAATGTCTGGGTACGCGGTCTGCACGAAGAGACATATTCTGCTAGAGAGCCCAGATTTTGCGGCTACTAACTGCGCCTACTGTCCGCATGTGAGTCGAGTAACCAGAAGGGGAAACTAGATGTGGCAACGAGGACCGAGGAGATAAAAGGAGGAGCCTGCTGTTGCCGCGATAGCTCGCTGTTGCCTGTGAGTTTTGAGCCATGGTCTGCAAAGAATCAATTATAAGTCTATGAAGCGATGGGCAAACCCAAAGTGAAAAATCCTTTTCGCAATCCGTCGTCGCTATGTTCGTATTAGATTTACAAATTTGTTCTGCACTTTGCCCTGCTGCTTCTCGCCTGCTGCTGGGCGTGTTCGCAGCTGATGTGGCCTCGGCATCTTCCCATTGTCTCATGCTTTGGCGTCAACGTTTTTGAGCGTCCGAGTGCTGCAAGGGTGCAAGTGTTCGAAGCATTTCCTCTCTTGCATTCCTGTTCAAGTGCTATTGCAAAGCTTGCCATGCTGTTTAGTCGGGTTCGATCACAACGCTAGCGGCTGCGTCGCGGTGTACCATTTGTAGCTCATCTCCGATCGTTTGCTGCCGTTTGACTTGGTACTGACCTCGCTCCGCGGAGGTCTTGGTGCCGGTGCAGGAAGACCTGCTGGTGGCCCTATTGGCGCAGCCTGTATCATCGGCGCAGCCGTTGCGTAGTACTGATGCTGTTGGTAGCCATGACTTTGGCAGGAGTGATAGCCACCGCAGCCTGGGCCAGTGGCTGGCGTTGAGTAGATGACTATTGGTTGTAGGTGGGGAAGATGAGGTGTCGAGTAGTTATGGTATGGGTAGTACCTATCTCGACTGCGGTCTCGGTCCCGGTAGTGAGAGTCTCGGTGGCTTCGATCGTTACGATCGCTCCTGTGGTGGGAGCTGCGACGGTAGTCTCCGGGCTCGTCATCATGATTAGCAGACTGGGAGTAGATGTGTCTTCTCGATCTGCTGTGCCATTGACCTTCTATTTCGTCTTCGAATACTGATCGTGGTGCGTCTCGTCTTGAGCGGACCGAAGGAGCTGCTCGTGCAGGTCTCGAGGCTACTGGCGAGGCACTTCTCCGAGATTGTGAATCGTCTGGTCGCAGCTCTGGTCTTATTATTTCTTCATCTGCCTCTTCAAAAATCTCTGCTGGTGCTTTGTGTCTGTCCTTGGATGGGGAGGGGCCGGATAAGACTCGATTCCGTGACCGAGACTTGCCTTTAATGATGGGTTGAGGAGGCGGAGGAGGAGCAGCTGCTTCTATGAGGAGCTGCTTGCTGTATTGTTTTTTCACGGGTTCTTTGAAGTCTGGTCTTCCCGTGATGTATGCGAGTGGTCCTCGGAGGGCGTCGACTGGATTGACCGGTCTTGCTGGCTTGCGAGCTTTGGGAGGGACTTTTACCCATCCTTCATTCGAGACGACGATAGGCATATCGATGACTCATTGATTGTCTGCAGTATCTGTTCAAGTTAATAGAGGTCAAAGAAGTCGGTAAGAAGACAAGGAATGATGAGTTCTGGTGGTTCTTGCAGAGAGCCCAGCCACCAATATTTCAATCAGGGTGGCTGGTCAGGGGAGAACACAAGCATATCATCTTGAGACGCAATCAAGCGACTATTCTTATTGGCAACACGAATGACATATCATCAACGACAGCACATTCTTGTGTTTTGGTATGTGTAATGTTGGTTCCGCGTTGGTGTGTTGCTGCTCAGGGTGGAACACAGCACGGGCAACATATGTAGCCCGCCAAAACATGACGCCCAAGACGAGCAGCCGTTGGATTATTCGACCTGGATTGATCGAGACAATGTTTCTTCAGAATGTTGTTAGCGAAATGGTACAACATCATGGCCTCCCACTGAATGCAGTTTCGCAGTCCGAGACAAGCTGGTTGTGATGGGCAGCTTCAAAAGCTTGTTATTATACTTCGGGCAACGCTTGGCTGCGTCTCTGGTCTCTTTGCTCTCCCCGCTGTGTCTAGCCACTCTAGTACGGCACATTCTCTGCCCGAGCTTATTCGACTACAGCGTTGAGTTTGATCGACTGCTGGTGGCAGGCAGTCGAGTGTAAGCGCATCGGCTCTTCTTATCCATAATGGCCGCGTTGATCTGGTTGCAAATATGTCGTTCCAACTCCCCAGCCGTCAGCAGACATCATGTCGCCGACCAATGAGAACAAAGCCATCGTTTACCTCATGCACGAGCCCACCGTTTACACAACCGGACATCTGAATGCCAAAGGTTCAGCAATGTCTCAATGCCACGACTATCATACAGTCATTCGCCAGTCTCCATATCGTTCTCTTTACATCTAACAGCTCATCACGGACAGTAACGGTCAAAGATTCAAGACAGTCTTTAGAGATGACTGCTTCGCTAGAGCGGACGCTCGCATTGGGTTGCAACATCACTTTACGATTGGAAGGACACCAGGAATACTATCCCCAGAACGTATGATCCGAGCTGAAGACTCGAAGTTACGCTACCTAGGCGTCATTCGGACCTCCTCCATGACACGAGGAGACCTGGATTGATCAAGAGAATTACGGACAAGGATGCTTGGACGGAAGCACTTGGACCTGAAAACTAAAGCTCTAACTTCATTTCGCTTTTCGACTCTTGCTGTCCCCGGGAAGGGAGCGGCTATTCTCACATTTGGCAAAGGGCACAAAGGTGTCATTCCTCTGCCTGAGCCGTACCTGGTGGTCCTCATGGGTCACTGATGATACCCAAAAAGGGAGAGAAACTCTCAATCCTGCTCCGTGCGTGGATCGAGACAATAACAAATTCACTGTTGCTCAAAGGCATCTGCCGCTAAGGCCTTCCTTGCCGAAAGACAAAGCCAGGATGATCGAGTTTGCACTGACCAAATATTCACCAACCAGAACGATGGTGGCGAGGTATAACCCTTAGTCTCGTGCATGAAACTCGTATAGAGGAACGTGGTCAGCGCATGCCGAAGGCCTGAAAGATTCTGAATCGTGGGAATTATGGAATGAGACTTACATCATTCGCAGCTACGATGGGTTTGCCTTCAAGCCGCTTGAAAACAGGGCACTTTCGATGAAGCTTTTTCCAGGAACATCAAGACACTGCCGAACCAACCCTATTTCCGCCCGATCTTCACCTGGACTGTAGGGGTGCATGTTTGAAGTGAGCTGAAGCCGAAGGAGCCGCAGAGCGTTGCACTGGCGGATCAAACCAATGCCGCAGACCATACCGTACATAGCCTTGCAATAATTATTGAATAGCCGATCTGGCGACTGTCAATCACGCCTCTAGCCAACGCTGATGAGAACACTAGATTCCTGCAAATGACTTTCGATCCATCTCAACTACCCAGCCGACTCTAGAACCACTAATAGCGAGCAAGATGAAGTGACTGGGCAAGGTTTGGAAGAACAGTAGTGAGGCATGACAGCCCTGATTCTTTGAGGCAATTAAAAGTGGATGTAAGTTGGGAGCGCCAGCCCAAGATCCATGAAACCGAACATTGAACAAAATGGTCGACAAGAGCAAGGAAATAACACAAAAACAAATCTGGGCACTTTCTGCAACGAGACGAGGGCGCAAGGACAAGCTCACCACCACAGGAGTAGATTGTTCTCTGCCGTGGACCGAAGTACTGGTGATGATTCCAAGACCGGGCATACAACGGAGATAAGAGGTCAGCCCGGCCATGACCTCTAGCAGGTTCAATGCATTGGGAGAAACTTTGCGACCCCTTCATCATTTCAGTTTACGATTGAGTACACTATCAAAATATAGCCGATAGAATTTTCACCACATAACGTTACCAAATACATCATGTCAAATCTGCAAGTGTCGGAAAATCAAGGCGAGCACTTCAAGTGTGATAAACTCTTCTCCAGCCTAATCGAGGCCAAGTGCGACGGAAACAAATCGACTGCAGCAAGTGAAGAAAATTCCACCGACTCTGTGTCGACGCAAGCCCAGCCAGCGAAACATCTTTTCGAGTCCACCTGGAGAATCAGTATGCTTACGGCAGAATCAAGCGCCCACGAGGGCCACGCTCAGCTCTAATGGCTGCTGGCACCAAAACCGACCTAAACTCGCTTGCGCTTGCCTGTTACTAAAAGTCACGTCTTCAGCCTGAAGACAATGCGACTGGTGAACTTTTGTCGTTGTTTGCATGCATGGAAAGCTTAGGCCAACAGTTCTGGGATAGTCGACCTTGAACTTCTTGCGCTGGCCCTTGCCATCTATGCAAACATTCAACAATACGCTGACGCTGCTATTGAAGCTTGCTTGAATTACAACCAGACTTTGAGACTTATGCAAGAGCAAATCGCAGACCTCTCAGCATTCCCGCAGCATTGTCTGGACGCTGCGTTGCTCGGCGTCTTCCTCCTGGATCGCTGTGAATCAGCCATGCATGGCGGTGGTTCTTTATCCGGCGCAATGCATCTTGTCGTCAAAGGCCTGGCCTCATCACGATAGTGTCATGGCGCTGTTGAAGATTTAGGGAGCAGCCTGCAACAAGCAGCCTGCAACAGATATAGTCAAACACTCTACGAGATGATCGATTAGATCTTGTCTCCTGAGAATACGACCGCTGCCGCATTGCTTGATGGATCGTGGAACGTTCGGCGAGCAAGGTCAGGACCTTGAGTATGACCACATTAGTGTCAGAGCAGTTAGTCTTCGATGTACCCTCGCAAGTATGAGTTGGTACGAGGATACGAGATACGCAAAAGCTGATGATTTGGATGCTGAAGCTAGAAAGCTTGACGAGACGCTTCAGGATTGGGGCTCCAAGTCTCGAAACACCTACCGCTTCCACCGTCTGCCTGATATTGATCCTCTTCCCAACGAGCTCTTTTTCTCTCCGATAAATGTACAACTTTAGCTCGCTTCTAACTGCCACCTCAGCTGGCTCACCAGCACGCATCTGGTGACTTCTGTCCGAATCCCGAGCAGAAAAAGTGTCTGAGTGAAATGGCATCGATGGCAGATGGTCTGGCTGCCACGATAGCGTTCTGTCTGCGACGATTTCATCCTGCCGAAGCACCAGGCTGTCGACTTTCGCGCAATAAAGACAAATGCGTCGAGTCGCACTGTGCAACCTTAGTGGCATGGCCATTGACTATCGCATCTTGTCTTGAAAATGTGGATCACCAGCAGCGGTCCTCGTTCAAGTCTCGACTTGCGCATCTTGGAAGAATAACAGGACATGGTATCTTCAGGGCTGCGGCATCTGAGCAAAGGGTGAAGCTATAAGGAGCGGTTCCCGTGGGCCAAGGGACTTCTCAGACGACCTCCCCTAAGCACTTGGCCTGTCATGGAGCAAAGAGCCGAGCAAGCGCTGTGGAGGCGCAGTTATCTCCGGGCGCAAGGCATTGGCTTGCAGGTTATTTCCTAAAGAGGAGCAGATCGACATCTGTGAGCGGTAGACGAGACAATCTACCTTTCTGGCGGCACTGGAAAAAGTGCAACTCACACAGCGACTTGGTCGCGAAGCCTACTCCTGGTGGTGAACAGAGTGAGTCCGGCAGGTCACATCCAATAGCAATCGGCCTCCATATCAGGAAAGCAGGAGACTGCAGAAAATACCAGTTACATTGGTCTGCATTTCCAGAAAGGGAATCACGAATCCTTCTCATCAACAATGCTGCGGTCGGTAGTCTGGACCCAGATACAAAGACGCGCTTCCAGCTGACGATGGACACCCAGTGTGATCGGACCAGCAGTGGTCGCCACAGCGTTCAGATCATTATATTTTGACACCGAAAACCCATATTCAACCTACGTCAGCAGCAGCGCTGGTTCACCTGGTTTAGCGTCCGAGCCTGGTGATAAAGGTCATCTGCCAAGTGACGAAGCGTATCGAGCGAGCAAGGCGGCTTTGAACATGATTGCGATTAAGGAGTGGCAAGAGTTCCGCGACAAAGTGAAGATGTTTGTCATGTGTCCTGGCTTCATCGTGTCCAATCTTCGAGGCTGGGGTGATGATGCGAGAGGGCCCCGGGAGAAGAGTGGAGATCCTGCGGTGTCTGGACAGACTCTGCTTAGTACCATTGGGGGAAAGAGGGATGCGGATGTTGGAAAGCTCGTGCACAAGGATGGCATTTATTCCTGGAAAGAAAAATTCTTGGCCGGCGAGTGCCTGCCCCAGTGCTACAAGCAAACATCTTCTTCCAATCTGTGAGGAATATTGCGCGATTACAATGGGCTGGACATCACCACAGTGCATATTGATCGAGCTTTGGTAAGTACAGATTCTGATCGCGAATAACGGTGGAGCTTCGTGCTTATCAATTTTTAGGAAGTGCCAACTCTGACGACACTGCGCGCGGAGGCCGCAATCGTTGTGAATTAGACGAATTCCCTCCTGATACTCTTGAGGAGGCAGGCAACAGACGGCAGGCACTTCGACAAATTAACGGAAATGAGAATGGGGATGGTGGCCTCGACTGGCAAGCATGGCTCAGCGCTGAGCGATACCCATGCAGTACACTGCTCCAAGCACCACCTCCTATGACATGGGCTATTGGAGCGCCAGACGCAAACGATCCAGGGAGGAACAACCCAGGTGGTGCGATCCGCAAATTTGGTTTCGATTCCTCTAGCGGTTTACAAGCCTGCTTCGTAACTGCTCCATTGCCACTGGCACGAGGAGTCATTGAGGACCACGGCTTTCGAATCTGGACAAATGATCCTTTTGATCACAGTTCACGGAAATCTCCGTCAAGACTACTCACCTAATCCTATTGGCGCAAACGCCATTCCCACGAGTGTCAACAGCGCGGCTTTCATTAAGAGGGATTTTGGGTGCTCAAGACCACGTGTTTGCGGCGAACCAAACTGCATTATCAGCAACGCCTCTAGCTTCTGCGGACTGTGTTCTGGACGTAGAAGCAACATCGACAGCCATTAACAATCACAAAGCTGTCATTGAAACTGGATCACCCTCAGCGCTTGCCACTACAAAAGGCAGCGCTGCCAATCCTCGAGATGCAGTCCGCCCGACTGATAGCGTTACAGCGACTGCTGCGCATGACTTCGCCGAGCCCATACCGACCATGTTGAACGACCGTGAAGCTTGCCAGCGTGTCAACGAGTATTATTCGGTCAGGAAGGCCGAATATGAACGAGACGGACAGCGTAGACGCAAGCATGGACATGCAAATGTGCATGAGAGAAAGATCGGAGACGGTTCTTAGATACCTAGTATTATAGGTGAGCGTTTTCTTTTGTCCAAAGACATGTACCAGTGTACACGGCGTTACCAGCTGCTCTCATCACTGTTCAAAATGGATACATTGAAATTTTGAGGCTGGATGTGACCCTTTAGCTCTCCGCGCCCTCGCCTTGACTCAAGAGATCTTCTATCCAGTCGTTACTCATCTCAAGCATGTCGCCATCTGCATCTTCGATGTCACCCCAGATAGTCACCTCTGTCCATGACATATTGCGATTCTCCGCAAACCAAGAGTAATCACCCACGATGCCGTCATGATTCACCTCCCAGTATCCATTTACCAACATCGCCTTCCAAGCTCTAAACATGTCTGCAAGCGGACTGGAAGGTCGATCCCAAGGCACTATGTCCCTGCTGTGGAAGATATCCTGACCACCTTTGTGGTCGAGAACGGTGTACTGCGACCCTCGATCAGCATGTACCCATACACCTGGGAATTTGCCCATTGCGTTCCATGGCCAGATCATACTATTGTCTCCCAGCTCGAGAGTCGAACACGGTCCGATTGCTGGGAAGAGCAGGTTTGGTTTCTGCTCAAGTCCTGGGTACAGCAGCGGGAAACCATCTGGAACTTCAGCTGTTGTAGATGATGTGACACGGTACATTTTGGAGAATAGTGCGTCGTCGAAACAGACTAAACCTGGACCTATGTATTTGACACCATGATTTGGTCTGCGAAGTCGGCTGAGCAGCACTGGTCCGATGAGATCTAGTTTGTTCTGCTCTATTGCTGCTTGTATAAGTTTTGCATCAAGCTGTCCAATGTGTTTTTCTTCCAACCCGGCATCGTTTCTGTCTACCCTCAGTATCGTGTTAGTAGACCTGCGCTCCAGTACCTTAGCTTCGAGGACTTCTAGGTAGTCTTCCCAAGCTTGAAGATCTCTATCAAGCTCTAATTGTGCATAGTCATGCTCTTTGATTTCAGTTCCTTTAATGTAAAACTTGCCCTGTTCGAGTTGCTGCAGCCAACGCCGTAGAACAACATCCAATGGGACCCAGTTGCTTTGATCCTTCTGGAGGAAAGATGTATCGGTGTCCGGATCTAGATACATAGCTAGCTTTGTGTATAAGTCGAACATTATGCCGCCATCGCAGGCTCTAAGCTTCGATTGAGGGTACAGACAGATTATATGCCGGAGATGGGTGTATTCCTCACTGCGAAACTTGTTGGTATGGTCGAAAAGACGATTGATATCCGGGTTGTTAAAGTCTAGAAGGAAAAGATCTCGTCGCTCTAGATTATACTCGTGTTCGACTTGAACAGGCGACTCTATGTTAACATTAGTAAAGACTATGGAATGAATCTTTTAGAGGAAAGTGGTTAACTTAGGACCTAATCGAGCTTGTAATTAAGGTATTGTCGATGGCGACGGTCGGTTAATAAGCTTAGTATGCGGGTATCTATCGATATCCCTTGCCGAGAGGACACCGGAAAGTGCACTGTAATATCTCCTCTTTCGGTTTAGCTTCGAGGTGGCGGCTAGCCGAAAAAGGAGATTTTATAGTTAAATATCACAGTCAACTTAAATTCTTGTTACGGCGCGATATAGTAGATAATCGAGTGTTTCTCACCGTATAGATAATCACCGAGGTACGACTCGTAGGCTCTAGGGTTTTAGAGATGATTCAGATTAAAGTAGCGGAGATGTAGGATAGTGAAGTTTCACCTCCTAGCGTTAGGGTTATAGTTAGAGTTACTAGTACGGTAGTATAGAAGACGTAGTACTGTAGTATTTCGACGTATAGAGAGCGATAGGGATACTTAGCGTAGGGTGAAAATCGAGGTTCCGGTACGTCTATCAGCCGTAGTAGCTGCTATAGATATTAAGCTATAGAATAGAAGATATAGAAAGAGAAGATAGATAGAAGGACTAGAGTAAGTTGCTTTATATATTAACTAATACGTTTAGAGCTAGTTATATATACGTATCTTACTAGGAGACTCTCTAGCTTTAGAAGCTATCTTTACTCTATTACTATAGCTTTACTACTCTAGTTTTATTACTACTATAGCTCTATTACTACTATAGATTTATTATAATCGCTCCCCTACTATAGCTTCCTTACTACTATAGCCTTATTAGCACCGCTCTATGTTATGAACCGTCTACGACGATGTGTTACGGCCTACTAGATTAGGTCTTTTAAGGAAAGGGGATATAGTATAACTAGAATAGAGGTTCGTAGGAGCTTAATTAAGTATCGGATTATATACTTAAGTTAACTACGTGAGTCTATAAATATAGGAGATTCGTAATCTATATAGTAGTTCCCTCCTTCTATATTAGGAAATATAGTGTAGTTAGTTAGTAAGATAGTAAGGTGCCTAACTATCTTACTTTCTATCTAGGCATTTCCTGTTTTAGTAATTACGTGGCGTTCGTTATACCTTCCTCTCGTTAGTGGTAAGGATAGCCGTAGAGCGGCTAGATCGTAACACTTTCCCCTCCTTAGCCTGATTACGTCCTCGTAAGTGTATAAATAGTGAGTTATCCGCTGTTACTATCGTTTCTCTCTTCCTAAGACGTATTCCGCCGTGGAACGGTGACCATTCAACACGTTATTTGCCGCCAAGCCGCGACAAAACTGCTAGCGCGGGTGATGGTTCCAGCGGTGATCGTTCCTCACGTAAAATATGGCGCGTAAGCCCCGATAATTTTCAGCCACCGTGCAGGCCGCACCAGCTACGGTGCACGTGGTCCCCGGCTACGTAGGGGCGCGCATCACTACGGCCGCCTAGGAGGGTGGTAGCGGTAAAAAAAGGGTTGCCGTACCGTAGCGGGCCCTCGGGGAGCCTCTCGCGACTGAAACGATCGGTAATTATAAGAGCGCGTCCCTTATAGCTATTATTAATAATAAAGGATAATAAGTAGCGGTAAGTCGTCTTAAGTAATTATATTTCGTGTTAGGTAGTACTTTAAATACCTATAAGTAATAGTAGATAGCTTATTCTACGGAAGAGTACTTAATTATTACACTCGAATATTTAAATAATCTAGTAGGTATTCGCTATCGTGAGTGAGGTGCATAAAATTACACGATATAGTAAGTTTCGTACACCATCCTATTCGACTAGAGCTCACCGACTATATAATACTAGCTGCTTACGCATCGATTTCTTATAGCCGTAGATATCGTGCTTTAAAATGTCGTAATTTAGGGCCTCGAGGAGTAGATAATCGATACGCTAAACTATTCCTAGATTTTTCGACCACCCGGCTAATAGTAGTGCTCTATTACCTAACGAACGCTAGGCCTAATTCGAATTTTCTGCTACCGTACTAATTAAAATACAGCAGCTAGACCTTAGGCCCGACGATAGTTTAATATACTACTTCTCGTATCTCGAGAAAGATATTCTACTTAATCTAGAATATTTTATAGAACTCGTATATAGGTTACTTATACTACGTATAATAAAATAACTAACGGACTAGGTATATATAGTATATTCTACACTAATATTTTCGTAACGTAGCCTAGTATAAATAAAAAAATTTAATTTATATTAGAATTTAATCCTATTTCCTCGTTCTTAAAAGATAATAATTTATACTTAGATAGCGGAAACGCGATTTAAGTATATTCTTACGTATACTCCCGTGCTTAGATACCTCGACTTAATAACCTATCGATAACGAAACTAGAATTATATATAATTAGTACTTATTCTTCTCTCGCCCTTGCCGAGAGGACACCGGAAAGTGCACTGTAATATCTCCTCTTTCGGTTTAGCTTCGAGGTGGCGGCTAGCCGAAAAAGGAGATTTCACAGTCAAATATCACAGTCAACTTGAATTCTTGTCACGCCGCGACACAGTAGATAATCGAGTGTTTCTCACCGTACAGATAATCACCGAGGTACGACCCGTAGGCTCTAGGGTTTTGGAGATGATTCAGATCAAAGTAGCGGAGATGCAGAAGGGTGAAGTTTCACCTCCCAGCGTTAGGGGTTATAGTTAGGGTTACTAGTACGGCAGCACAGAAGACGTGGTACTGTAGTATTTCGACGTACGGAGAGCGACAGGGATGCTTAGCGCAGGGTGAAAATCGAGGTTCCGGTACGTCCACCAGCCGTAGCAGCTGCTACAGATGTTAATCTACAGAATAGGAGATACAAGAAGAGAAGACAGATAAAAGGACTGGAGTAAGTTGCTTTATATGTTTACTGATCCGTCTAGAGCTAGTTATGTATGCGTATCTCACCAGGAGACTCTCTAGCTTTAGAAGCCATCTTTACTCTATTACCATAGCTTTACCACTCTAGTTTCATCACCACCACAGCTCTATTACCACCACAGATTCATCATGATCGCTCCCCCACCACAGCTTCCTTACTACCACAGCCTCATCACCACCACTCCACCACCATAGCTTCATCACCACCATAGAGTAACCGCCTCAGAGCGGCCACCACCAGCCTAGCCTTGCCGCTCCCAGAACCAGGCCCGATCTCGGTCGACCCTGGAGAGGACGTAGTCAGCTCGAGCGCGCTCCCATCGCTGTTGTCGATCTCGCCAGACAAACTCGCGGATCTCGAATCGATTTGGTGCACCAGTCGTAATCTCTCGCCACGTGATTCGGCGGAGATCGCCAGTCACTGAGTCCATAAACATGGGTACGTGCATCCGATCCCACCGCCAATCCACCGTCGGCACAGTTCGCGTCGGGTCGTTGCGATGTCGCTCCAGGTAGGCGCTGAAGAGGTAGTCCATCGCGGGAGAGATCCCAGCGGGGACGTTGACGTTCTGGACTCGGACCACATCGCGAGGATTGAGGCCAGGGGCGAGGTCGATCGGCGGCAGGTGAGCTGGATCCAGGGTGAAGTAGGCGCTGATGATGGAGGCTGATCGAGGACCACCACCAGCGACTGGAGAAGCTCGAGGCGGGGCGCCACCGCCGGAAGGCTGGTCAGGAGCACCCGGGGTGACTCGCTGCGCATCAGCCGGTGGAAGGCGAGCACCCCCTCGTGGCGGCGGCAGAGGAGGAGGGACGGATGCGGTCGAGCTGGGAGCGGGAGAGCCAGGTAGCGTCGTGCTGTGAGGGACCGGAGCAGGGTCAGGACCTCGCGTGGACCGTGGGGGCCCGCCAAAGGCGATGTACGGGCTGAGCGCGTTTCGATACGTCTGGTTGAAGCCGTGGACCTCCCAGGAGAGGTCGTATCGCTGCTGGTTCCAGGCCGACGCCAGCTGTGCTCTGACCGCGGCGGGAAGCTGAGCGGTGCCGTAGACGATGTAGGTACGCTGTAAGTTGAGAGCACTGATCCGCTCTAGGGTGCGATCCCGCGACGAGCCTTCTGGCTGGGGCGACAGAGACATCCGACTCATGCCGTCGCTAATACTCATCGGCGAGGCCGCGCCCGCGGGACGGAGCAAGGACGGAGCTGGAGAGCTAATGTCAGGTCGACGAGGAGTCCCGGCAAGAGAGCGAAGAGGCGAGACCGGAGCCGGACTGGGGCTGACCGCGACGGCATTCAGCGCCTGCAGCTGGTGGATGGGTCGCTGGTTCCGGTTGACGTGCGTCGTCACCGGCGTCGCCGCTGTATCACCCTAAGACGTATTCCGCCGTGGAACGGTGACCATTCCACACGTTATTTGCCGC
>AMYF01000148.1:0-75886 GCA_000315175.1 Herpotrichiellaceae sp. UM238 | reverse complement strand
TGAACGCGGTGGTGCAAAACCCTCGTGTTGCAAAACCCTCGTGGTGGAGTTAGCTCGCTTAACGTTTTTTGACCATTCACAGCAGCCTTCGGAGGGTTCTGATGGGAAAGTGTGGCTCTTTCAATATCCAGAAAGCGCAGGTCAACCACGACCCACTGTATAAGCTCCTGAGCCGTGCATTGTTGTTTTTGCCTGGGTGACTGCAACGTTGCTCCAACACCCAACACTTGAGCTTGCAGGAGCTCCGTCACCTGTGTTTATTCTCTTGCACTCCAGCAACTTGCAAAATCAAGAAAGTACGCCCAAGACCTTCACGGGCCCTTCCAAGTCCATGCTCACAACAGAAAAAAGACGTTCAAAGACCTTCAGATCGAGTGCCACAAATCAAGAACGAGTCCAAAAAAGCAAAGCATTTCGATACGTACTCGATATGGCAGTGCTCACATAGCACCGGCAATATGCACCAAGACTCTTCCGCCTACCTCGCTCCGAGTAGGCGGACGTCTCTGCTTTCAAAGTCAAGGCCTGTAACCTCTGGCAGTCCGTACGCGACATTATCCTCTTCGCCGGAGGAGAGACGACGAAACCGTCTATCCTATCATCCTCCGCCCACGTACCTGAATAATGAATGGGGCCTCTTGAGACAAACAGAAGCGGCTGGACCGGTGTTTGTCAATGAGGTACAAATGTACTCGGACCCATTCCCCCAGATCGGTGTTGTTCCCGCCTCTCAGCCTGTAAGACAGCATGCGCGCAGACCTTCCTCGCTTGCCGACTCCATCAGGAATGGCCTGTCAAGCGTACGATCCCTCGGCAGGCGTATGTCGCTCAGCATGAGGTCGAAGAATCGGGGCGCTACAGAAGAAAGACCAGAGTTGAACGACTTAAAACACACACTTGGGAAGGAGCCCGAATCAGTTTTTGACAGGCCAGACAGCACCACAAATCAACAAAGACAAAGAAGCATGATACAGAGTCTGCGAGCTCGACGAAGGCCATCAATGCCAATCCTCAAATTTTCTGCAGCGCCTGAGAACGAGTTGGTAGACTGCAGACCTACGTATCATCGAACTACAACCGTACCTCAGCGCCCAGACTATCCCTCTGGAGGCGCTGGAGCGCGAGCTTCGGCGGCTGCCCAAAATGAGGCTCTGCACAATGCAAGGGCGACTCCTCTCCCACCTTACAGGCCAAGGTCGGAGTCGTTCGAAGAGTACAGGGATTCTGAAAGTGGTATTGGTATTGCTCTGGACGATCTGCAAAGAGCAGATTCAAGAACGCAGCATGTGGTACGATGTGATCCCGCTGACGTTCTAGCTCCAGAACTGCTTGAACATACACTTTCTTTCTTGGACGCTCTTTCGCTGCTCGAGCTAGAATTGGTCTCGAAAAAATGGAGGGAACTGTGCCAATCCCAGTCGGTCTGGCGACAAGTGTTTTACCGTGAATACGCTCCCACTCGGCCAAGCAAGGTGTTGGGCGCACCGAAGGCTGCCGGCTTGGGAAAGAACGCTCCCGGACAAGATTTCCGGAAGCTGTACTCTGTGCGAAAGTTGATCGATAAAAGGTGGGCAAATGGGGAAGCTGCTGCGATTTATCTGAATGGACACAAGGACAGCGTTTACTGCGTGCAATTCGACGAGGACAAGATCATCACCGGATCGAGAGACAACACAATTCGGGTCTGGGACTCTCGAACATACCAATGCTTGAAGAAGTTGGCGCCTCCAAACAATCAGCGAGAACGAAACCAGATAATCAGGCAGGACGTAGAGCCAAGTGGTGTTGTGCCTTTCTTCAAGATGGATGCTTCTTCTGCTGAACCCAGGAGCCGTCAACTTCCAATGTGGCACCACGCCTCCGTGTTGTGCTTACAATATGACGACGAAATTCTGGTTACTGGGTCTTCGGATTTCACAGCCATTGTTTGGTCGATCAAACATGACTACGAGCCTATGTTCCGACTCACAGGTCATCGTGCCGGGGTTCTTGATGTCTGCATCGATCCGACTCGCATTATTACCTGTTCAAAGGACAGCACCATCAAAATCTGGAACAGATTCACAGGCGCGCTGATCAAGACGCTCGCTGGACACCGAGGTCCGGTTAATGCTGTTCAAGTGCGTGGCAACCTGTTGGCCAGCGCTAGTGGTGATACTATGGCCAAGCTATGGCGTCTCGATACTGGTATGTGCATCAAAGAGTTTCATTCGAAAGAAAGAGGTCTCGCTTGCGTGGAGTTCTCGGAAGATGGTCGGACTATCTTTGCTGGTGGGAATGACCACGTTGTCTATGAGTATGACACGACAAATGGAAATGTAAGGCGGGAATTACAGGGCCACAAAGAGCTTGTCCGGTCTCTGCATTTAGATTCAGCGAACAGACGCATCATAAGTGGAAGTTATGATCACTCGATCAAGGTTTGGGATTCTCGTGCCGGTACCTGTCAGGAGGACGGCGGTTTGATAATGAATCTGGAAGGGTGGACTTCTAGTTGGATGCTCGCCGCGAAGAGTAATTATCGCAAGATTGCCTGTGCGAGTCAGGACGGGCGGGTTGTGATTGTCGACTTCGGTTTCGGCATCAATGGTGTTGATTTAGTGGAAGCATAGCGTAGAAGCTGAAGGGGATGGTTCCCCGGACGATCAATGTTTCGAGCGTCAGACATTCTTAGCGTACGAGTGACTGCAGATATCCCGTTGAATATCACTTCTGTCGATGACCATTACCATTTCTGGGTCTTGTTCGAGGCCATAGCTCCTCTCATGTGACCGTCACTTATGTTCCCGTTGTTTCTTCCACAATTCAAAAGAGGTCGCCATAAGGAGACGTCTAAGCATGTAGTTCGCCGCTTTGATCTTAAGGGCTTAGTCTTGACGGCAGACCAAGAAGCCCCCTCTGTTTTACAAAATATACCCTGCTTCCGACGTCAAACGACTAGTCGCAGGCGAGCGTCGCCAAAGAACTTGACCTTCACCATTTT
The DNA here is from genome assembly GCA_000315175.1 of Herpotrichiellaceae sp. UM238. Lineage (NCBI taxonomy): Eukaryota > Fungi > Ascomycota > Eurotiomycetes > Chaetothyriales > Herpotrichiellaceae > Herpotrichiellaceae sp. UM238. The sequence continues at coordinate 72,903 of AMYF01000148.1, read as the reverse complement.
CCAGCGCTGAAAGGCTGCCGCGATCGTGTCGTCGGGTCAAATACATGCATTGCAGCCGCCAAGCCCGTCTCACACAATTTTGCAGCTCGTCATATACCATGGCCGACCCTCTACTCGAACTACTGCTCACCGATGAAAGTGGCGTACAGCCCGACGGACAAGATGTATCTTCGAGCTCGATTTTAGGGAGATACCTATCTCGCCTGTTGTCTCTTCGTCCGTCAGACCTCGACACCACAGAAACCCAGTCACTTGTCCAATCGTCACAGAGCAATCTGTTGTCACTACAAGCACTAAGTTCAAGATCACACCGATCGACAGTCACATCGTCAGACCAACTAGCGGTATTGCAAGAAAGCATACCAACCCTGATAAGGACAGCCACGGAAGTCCGGAACAGCGTCCCGCAGCTGGATGAGAGTGTCATCGATTTCGTATCAACGTACAGCAGGGCCCGGACTGGCGCCGGAACCGATGAAGGCAACAATGCACTCAATCAGCGCAAGGAATCGATGCTCTTCTCGCGCCAAGCGGAAAAGCTGCAGGACATCTTGGACCTACCTGCCCTACTGTCAACAGCAATAACATCTGCTGCCAGTGGGCCGGCAGGAAGTGCGAACTACAGCCAGGCTCTCGATCTGTACGCGCACATCAAGCGGCTGCAGATTCTGTACCCTGATTCACGGCTCGTGGCAAACGTACAAATACAGGCAGACAAGGCAATGAAGGAAATGACGATAAACTTATTGAACAGCCTACGTGGTCAGAACATCAGGTTGGCTGCTGCCATTCGGACGATGGGATGGTTAAGAAGAGTCGTGCCTGAACTAGGATCGACCAGTATTATAAGCCCTCCGACGACCTCAAAAACCGGCACCCACACAGGCACGACTTTCTTCCCGCCAAACCAAGAAGAGCAGTCCGAGGGATCATTCGGTGCATTGTTCCTCGCCGCCCGGCTCAGCACGTTCTTGTCAATGACTGAAGATGCCCTTGCTCCGTTGAGAGACCTAGCAGATCAAGAGACCGAGAAACGCATGCAGAGTCTGCGCGACGCACCGAGCGAGGTCAACGAGGCACCACAAACACGCAGATCATCAGCTCATGCTCCATCGCATGCTCTACAGGGGCAGCAGACGGAGAGGTACTTGAAGAGATACATTGAGATTTTCCGGGAACAGTCGTTTGCTACGATTCAGATGTACCGGAACATCTTCCCTCAGTCATCGAATCTCATCTCCAGTGAGGTACCAGAGGAGGAGCAGCCGCTGCGACTGCCGACTGCCTTGGCGTCATTCCCCTTGCACCTCGTGTCGCTGCTGATGGATACGTTACAGGCATATTTGCCAAATGTTACCGCTGCGGCTGCTAGAGAGTCACTGCTCATTCAGGTGCTTTACGCGGCCAACAGCTTGGGCAGGCTTGGGGCGGATTTTAGCATGATGATTTCGTTGTTAGATTTGCCTTCGAATCAAGCGGTTTCGTCGCAGACCAAGGAAGGAGACGGGGACAAGGCCAAGGATGAAGAACCAAGTGAGCCGGAGTGGTACAGAGTCATTCAGAAGCACAGGGTGCAAGCAGCACGACTGGACGCGCTGGCGTCAGGTCAGGAGAGTGCTGCGAGGAGGGCATCGCAGGACGTAGTTGTGCGGTAGCATTCAATACCAATATTTCATGATTCGTTTCTCCTGCTTTTACTCCTCTGCGGACCTGGACTTCGACTTCGGCTCCGATGCCGCCGTCTATGCCGATGCCTGTCCTTGTATCTGTCTCTATCTCCAACGCGCCTGTTCTCCTCTCCTTTCCTCCTGCGTCGTCTCTCTCGCCTTGCCAGCTTCTGGACCTCAACCAGGTCCCTCTCTCGTTCCTGCCTCCAGTCCGCTTTCTGCTTCTCGGCTTCTCTCAGCTGTTTCACGCCTCTTTTCATGGCGAGCAATGGGTCATTTGCAATCATTCTCTGCTGGTCGCGTGACTGCCGACCTGCGTCTTCATTGCCCCAGACGTCTCGGTGTGTAGAGCTTGTAGCGTCGTTGCTAGAGGTAAAAGAGTTGTACCATGGTGTTAGTGCATCGGCGTGGCGGCCTGCGGCGTCGCGAAAACGCATATTAGAGATGTGGTCCAGCGGGTCGTCTGAGGTGTTGCTTTGGTTGTTGCGGTTCTGTTTGCCTGTCACGTCTTCTTCTGGCTTCCTCGCACTGCCTCTACGTCGAGAAGTGTCTGCGAGGGTATCTCCATCGTCTTGTGAGATTCTGCTTCTCTCATTGCCTACCTGATAAGTCTCTACAAGCTCTTGCTTTGCAGTTGCATCACCTCTCAATAGCCTTAACCTATCGGCAGCATCCTCATCTCGTTTCCTGCGCTCTGCGTCCTTCTCAGCATGGCGCGCTTGTTCTTCATCGCGCTGGACTCTTTCGATGTTATCCTGGTTGTAGACATTCCATGACTTTTTGCCCAGTAGATGTCTCACTGCGTCAGCAACGGATCGGATGTAAAGAAGCGAACCCACCTACAATGGCATAACTAATGCGTAGTGGCTTTCGGGGCAAAGATGGAGGGACTGAGTACCCCGAGAAGTGCTAGTGGATAGAAACCACTAGCAATGGTGCCGCAGTGGGGATGGTTCCGTGAATAACGCGCACTAGACGTTGACGAAGATCGACGTCAACAGGGACCGCAGCCTGTCAGCACTGGCTTAGAAGTCTCAGCGGCTGACTTTGCATAATCCAGAACTTTCGTGTAGTGACAGCTCGATCTGAAGGGATAATTCTGCTGGCAGACTTCGCCCCGAATATAGTCTTTCGAAAATATTGCCATCACACAGCTTGACCACTGACAGCCGTGGGACATCAGACAGGCTACCACCATTGCGCCGCGCTTAGGACAGCATCGGTGTCTCAAGAAAAGCCGGCCTTTACGACTTGACTTCGAATGTCAATTATCCATTTCAGAGCATAGCATACAGTACAAAGCGAGTTGGTCAAGAACTTAGGCGCCCACCAGTGATCGTCTTACAGCCAAAATGTCGAATCTTTTTGGTGGAAGGAGCAACCTGTTTGGTGGTCGAGAAGGAGGCAGTCCACAACCTGGATATGGGCAACAGCGTTCTCCTCAGCCACCTTCAAGGTCACCGCAACCTGGCTACGGCTCCCAAGGCAGCTACAGCGACGGTTACGGACAACGGGACCACTACAACCAACAGCCACAACAAAGAACGCCTGCAAGACCTTCGAGCGGACGCCGCAGTGGCGGAATGCAGCTGCAATTGCAACCTACCAAGTCGCCAGACAACCTCTACACCTTCTCGAACCTCGTTGCCGTTTCGTCTAGAGATGTCCCTCCGCAGAACCAAGACGTGTATCTGCTAATCAATGGCCGATACGTTGTCTCCGCACGCCCAATCGATCAGTTCCCGCCCGGCCAGATAGGTCTCTCGACTGTGCAAAGAGAATGGATGAGCATAGCACTTACAGACTACGTCAACGTTGAGCACTATGATATCTTCAATGCGCAAGGAGGCCAGTCCTACCTCGGAACAATGGACATCGAGATCGGCTTCGCTGGGAAGAAGGTCGTTGATACACCGTATGACCAAGACGAGCTAGCCAAGATCGTCACCAGGGTATTCCAGAACCAGGTCTTTGCCCCAGGCCAACGTTTCCTCATGGATCACAAAAGTATCCCAATGTCGCTCACAGTGAAGACCGTACAGCTGATGGACCTGTCCGAGAAGCCTTCGAGTGCTCCGACAAGCTCAGACCCTATGGCCAGGGGCCTCTTGACACCACAAACTCAGATCAACTTCTTTCGCGACCCGAGATCACCAATCAACCTCAAAGCGTCCGCTCGGAGGCCTGCTGCGAACGCAATTGTTGCTCCTGACTTCAAGTTCGAGAGTATGGGTATCGGTGGTCTAGATGCCGAATTCAGCACCATCTTTCGAAGAGCTTTCGCTTCACGTATTTTTCCTCCTGGCCTGGTTGAGAAGCTCGGTATCCAGCATGTTAAAGGTATATTGCTGTTCGGCCCACCGGGCACCGGCAAGACTTTGATTGCTCGGCAAATTGGGAAGATGCTCAACGCTCGAGAGCCGAAGATTATCAACGGTCCTGAAGTGCTGAACAAATATGTTGGCCAATCAGAGGAGAACATCCGAAAGCTGTTCGCCGATGCTGAAAAGGAGTACAAGGAGAAAGGAGATGAATCAGGTCTACACATCATCATCTTTGACGAACTCGATGCTGTATGCAAGCAAAGAGGTAGCGGTGCTGGAGGCGGTACCGGGGTAGGAGACTCCGTTGTTAACCAGCTGCTGTCGAAACTTGATGGTGTTGATCAGCTCAACAACATCCTCCTCATTGGTATGACAAATCGAATGGACATGATCGACGACGCTTTGCTACGACCTGGCCGTTTGGAAGTACATATGGAGATCTCCCTACCAGATGAACATGGGCGAGCACAGATCCTCAAAATTCATACCACCAAGATGCGGGAAAACAATGTCATGGATACCGATGTTGACCTTGCGGAATTGGCTCACCTCACCAAGAATTTCTCGGGTGCTGAAATCAATGGTTTAGTGAAATCAGCCACCTCGTTCGCCTTCAATCGCCACGTCAAGGTGGGTACCATGGCTGGGGTCAGCGACGATGTTGTCAATATGAAGGTCAACCGACAAGACTTCATGAATGCTCTCGAAGAAGTAAAGCCTGCCTTTGGTGTCTCAGAGGAAGAACTATCACAATGTCTCCATGGTGGCATCATTCACTATTCGTCCTATATCAAGGCTATCTTAGATGAAGGCGCCCTATTCGTCAAACAGGTCCGCTCGGCGGATGCCAGTCCGTTGTTCTCAGTCATCTTCCACGGTCCCGGTGGTGCTGGAAAGACAGCTCTGGCAGCGCGGATCGCCATGGACTCAGAGTACCCGTTTATCAAACTGCTATCACCTGAGGATATGATCGGCTATAGCGAAGCTGCCAAGATCCAGCACATCACTAAGATCTTCAGCGACGCCTATAAGAGTCCTTTGAGTGTCGTGGTCATTGACAGCATAGAACGGATTCTTGAGTGGGTGCCAATTGGACCTCGATTCAGCAACCCAATTCTCCAAACACTCATCACTTGCTTGCGAAAGCAGCCGCCGAGTGGACGTAGGTTGCTCATTTTGGCTACTTCAACGGAACGAAATGTGCTACAGCAGCTCGAGATGTTTGGCCATTTCAATAGTGACGTCTCTGTACCAACCTTGAAGTCATATGATGAGCTCGCACTTGTGATGAAGGAGTCGAAGGCGTTTAATGGGGAGGATATCAGACATGCTATTGAAGAGATCCGGCAAATTACTGGATCGCAAGACGTTGGAGTCGGTATCAAGAAGGTGTTATTGGGCATAGAGACGGCGAAACAAGATGTCAATATGGCGTCAAGGTTTGCCAGTGTCGTCGCTAGAGCGATTGCGGAGAGGCCAACGTATGGCATTTGAGGTTTATAGGGAGGGCACCATTGCCCCAAAGGCAAGCTTAAAGACGCATGAGCTACGCTATAGATTGAGGACAACCATAGACAGCCAGAAAAACCCGGAGAGTTGAAATAGAGTCTCGAATCAGACACTGTCTATCACCGCTAATTTGAATGAGTATTCGTCCAAGGACAGTGCCTGTGCGCCAAGAAGTTCTACCGAAAGTCACGCCAATACAAACTACTGCTCATCCCTGAAGCTTACTAGTATCTTGAAGTCGCGCATTCGTTGACAGTGCCTGCCCTCCGCTGTATCATGTTTGTTCGACTGTCACGTGAGCTTGGTGCCCGTATACTCCCTCTTCCTACTCTGTCTTTGCTGCAGCCAAACCCTTCAACTAAGACAATTGTCCAGCTCCGCTTCGTACACCTCGCGTCTCCGTGGGCTTGTGTTCAGAATGGAGGGAGACGATGCCGCGATGCAAGAACTGATGGGCTTCAGCTCCTTTGGTAACAACAAAAGACAGAAGCTCAACTCAGATACCGCTAGCAGACTTTCGCCAAGTAAGTTCGGACGAACAGCCTCTCGTATCACCAGAAACATGCGTCGTTACACACGATCTCTCCATAACGTGGCTTTGCATTGCCCATGACTCTATCTCAGATCAGATATTTTGTCTCGAACAGCTCGAAAACAGATACGCTCAAAGCGCACTGCTTGCGGTCCTGATCCGCGTCTGTGCTTTGCCTCCGCAGAGTTGAAATTGCGGCTTTGACAACGTTTTGAAATGGTGCTCTTCCTCATCCAAGATCAATTGGACAGATCGAGACACGCCATAGCCGCTTCATCACCGTTATTGTTTTGGTGGACAATGATTCATTATTGACGATGGTCAGAACCACCCGCCACATCAAGCAATTCGACGCCTCTCGGGAAGAGTACCTACAAGGTTACCAGTGGCCATTTTAGCATGGTGCCAGCGAGTCTACCACCATCAGGCCGAGCCTCAGCGACATCACCGCCAACAATGACTGCCAACTGGAACGCCGCAAAGCTCCCAGACCACATAAAGTACGGTGAATCGTTACCAGCAGATAATGACCAATCAAGTAAGTATTTCACACAAACAATTGTACATCGCTATCGGACTGACTCACGCCGAGCACCTATAGCCAGCCCTCAAGAACAACGAACCGCAACAGAAAGCCTCCCATCTCAACTCAAACCCACAAGTACCTCAACAGCTTCGCTGGACGGCCCCACTCAGTCATCCTCTCCGGTGACCACATCAACTTCTCCATCAGCATACGCAAACCTCCCACCAAAACCATCGACCACCGTGTATTCCGCCTCCGACATCCGCTCCGATCCTTCCTACTGGACGAACACCGCCACCGCGAGAGAACAATTGCAACAACAATACGATGACGAGATAGGATATACTTCCCCATGGACCGGCGCCACGATGACGCGACGAGATCTGCGGGAATATGCCACGGGGAAGCAGGAAGTACAGGGTGACGGGAGCGTAGTCACGGTGTTCTTCAAGCCAGGGTTTGTGAGCACGGAAGAGGAACTATGGGGACGGTGGTTGAAGCAAAACAAGAAGGAGGAGTGTCTTAGCGAAGGGTGAAGCTGAGGGGATGCAGGGAGGAGAGGAGGGGAGGTAGATGGCCTGCAACGTGAGCGGAAGTTGCTGGGTGATGCTTGAGGGTCTCACGCCAAATACCATCTATGACATGAGACCCAGAACGGGCTGTTAGATGACGCAGCCTTGGATGACCGATCAAACGCCCTCTATCGCGCACCATAATAGAAGCCCAGCAAGATTTACACATGGCATTTGAGCTTTCCAGCGCCGGCCCAATGATTATTGGCTCACGCGAACTTTATCAACCTTCACAAAACATGTGTGAGACTTCTTCTTACTGTCTACATTGTTTCGTCTCCTCCCGCTCCTATCGTCCTCTTCCACACCCGTCGTCATCGGCAGTCGTCGCGCCCTCCCGACCGATCACAGACGCAGATGCCCCTGTACGCAACGTCCCTGGAGAAGACAGCCGACCACACACACAGACACAGATCTCCTAGGACGCCAAGCCAAAACCAACGAGTAACTGACCGAGTGACGAGTACGGTAACGCACCAGGATGCTTCCATCCCTGCCTCAACCCGGCGCTGGGCCTCGCAAGAACAACGAAGAACGTACCGACGTTCGCCGTCGATACAGCATGCGATGGGTGCAGTGTGCTCTGCTCCGAAACGACGTCTGAATGGAACAACATGACACAGAAGCTGGGACATGGCGGCAGCGACACGAAAGCCCTGCGCACCCAATACATGACAGATCAGATCCACGACGTTGAGCTTCTCACTGGGCTGGGCTTGTAGATCAAAGTATCGCCTTACCTGGTACCTGGCCTTTTGGTGGATGTTGGGAACAGGCAAGTAGGGCTAGGCCCGGTTCTCCAGCTATGTGGGCGAGAGCTACAGGGAAGATGGGTTGGCCGGCTATTGCTGGGCGTCAGTTCGGCTGGTTTTCGGGCACGGCAAAGTTGTGCAATAGGTGGCCGCTGATCATCTTCGCTAGCAGCTGCGAAAAGTGGGTGTGTTTTATACCTCAATAAGGCTCTATGAGGTAAAGCATGTTTACGGGGGTCAAGACTAAGCACGTTGCACATATTTACTGGCGCGGTTTAATGCTCGCTAGCACCTACAATGGAGTCTCTACAGGTGCCCATTGGGCGTGATTATCAGTTCAATATCATTGCAGCTGCCCCGAAGTAGAAGCGAACGAAGCCAAGTGAATAAGAATACAAAGCCTAGAAACTTCTCTGCCAGCGTCCAATCGCTCCTCCTCTACGCATCCTTAGCTTGCTGCTGTTGCATGCCATGCAGCCTATTTCAGCTGCTGCTCCTTAGTCCCCAGGGGAGCTCAAGGGGCGCGAGCGGCCGCCTGGAACGTGCCGAAGTGACGAGCCGTCTTAGGTCCTATCTGGACTGGTTGCTTCGCCTCTGTGGGCTCGAAAAGCAGGCCGCAGGTGAACCGAGATCCATCACAAATTACTAGCAGCACGCCCAGCTACAGCTCTCACCCCAAGACCGCCCAGAACTTGGAACAGCAGCCTCAAGCGGTCGACAACCTCCAAAAACTCCAGTTTTGCCTTCGATGGGCTCTGAGTCGCACTAACACCAGCATACCCGCATCAGGCCCAGAAGCCGAGCAAGCAGCAAAAGCCGATTCTAAGCACTGCGACCGCCAGCAATGCGTCACCGCGTGCAGTGCGTCCTGCAGGGCATCACACTCCAGTGCCAAATCCTGCCTAGTCGCAGCCCCTCCGGGCCGCTCGTTGACTCGCATTGCCGAAGGCAACGCACGTCAGGGTCCCCACAACACCACCGCTCGCGTGGCAACTGGGGTCAAGATTTAGCGTGCTGCTGTCGTTGGGCCGAACGCTAAAAAGCGGCAAGTCACTTTTCCTGTTTGAGGGGGCGGAGCGGAAATGAGGGCCACGTCCCGCTTGGGTGCATCGTTGTCGTCCGCGCCAATTATGCTTGTCAGCTTGATCCCGCCAAGATAGAGTGTACAGCTTGTCCGTGCGAATGGTTGTGCGTTTCGGTTTGTGTTGCATGCATGCATGCTGTGCAAATGTCGTTGACCTCGAAAGTGCGCCAAACTTCCAGAATCTCAATCTTTTCCAGCGCTCGAAATATTGTGGCGCGAAAGTTGCGAAGTAGAATTTTGCTGAAACAAATGAAAATCGTCGCGTCGTCAAATGCCGTCAACGTCTGCGCTTGCTCATCTGCGGGAGTGTCGGCTGCGGCGGATCTCCTCGTACGCATCAGGATCTGCTTTCATCGCACGCGACTTTGCAGAGGAGATTGTCTGCTTCGCGGATCTGATGTCAGATCGGGCTGTGGCGACCTTTTCCATAGTCTCGTCGAAATTGACTTTGGTTCTTTGCCTACGTCGCGCCAATTGCGCTTGTAGGTCATCTAATTCTCGTCGTTTGGCGTTCAGCTCGCCGGATCTGTGTGCTCGTTAGACAAGCTCTCGTTGACGATCTGGAAACGACAGAACTCACGTTTTCGCTTGCTTTGCAACTATTTTATCCATTCTCGTAGGTTCCCAGAGATTTCCCATTCGGTCATTGAGTTCGTCCATGACATCAATGCCGGATGGATAGCGAGATTCATAATCGTCGCTAATGTCACTGAGAGTACCGCCAGAACGACGGCTGCTGTAGACAGTGCTGGTGTCAGATAGCTCTGGGGGCTCCAGGGCGGCTCTGGAAGTTGGACGGATTACTCCCGACGAGCCTTTGGTTGGCATTGAGATTGGAGTAGTTTTGTTTGGTCTTGGGTAAGAGCCATGATGACGAGACATTGTAGCGGCCATGTTTGTTGCTGTGATGGGTGGTGTGATGTAAGTTCAAGTGAGTCCTTCCAAGGTAGGTCAAAGCTTTGTAACAGAAGAAGGTCGATGGTCAAAATCTGTGAAGCTTGAGAACAGTAGTAGAGAGGAAGGAAAGAAACATTCGGTCTTTCATCCAACAGAGGCATGCTTTTATACCCACATGAGAGAAGACCGTGAGGAAGGTATCCACCAAGCAAGATTGACAACACATTTCCCCCCCAACAAGGAAGGACCAATACAGGCAGGGGCGGCTGACCCTTCCTGCCCATCTGCTGTAACAACCCCGCCATGTGATGAATGCGAAGCACGAAGTGGACACATGAAGTAGGCGCCACGGATAGAGATTGGACAAGGAAGGAGGGTGTGTCATGGTCGGACCAGTCCGTCAGCTTCCGTCCGCAGCGGAAGGGAGTGGGGGTAATACAATCCGACCAGTAAGGTGTCTGGCAGAGGGTCGAGAAGCGATGTCCGAGGGCAGTGTCGTAAAAGCAGCGACAAGAAGGATCACATCATGCCGGGTGGGAAAGAGACTAATTGAGAAGAGGGATCCAATAGATGGATGCCAGCGTAGCAGAATTCTCTCAAGTCAAGCAAGGATACGGCACATGGGAGAGACAGAGTTTCAACGGGTTCCCCACCAGCAGGAGTCGGATTGAGTGTGGGATCATCGTTTCTGGCCGGGCGTAGGCTCGAGGAGGAAAGGCGCAATAAGCTGAGTTGATGGACATGGTGGGCGGCAGCAGTGAGATTGATAATTGGTGCGATTAGGCACAGACCGGCAGTACCCAGGCATTAGTCTCGGGATCTAGAAGCGGAAATGGAGGCATATTACTAGCCACTATCGTGTTGGCTGTCTTGACGTGCGATGAGTTGAGTTGGTGAAGTTGAGAAAGGGGTGAAGAACGACGGCAATGTTGACGAGCAAAATGGCAGAAGGAGATTTGCAAACGCGCAGCCAAGGAACCAGGGGGCTGACGTCGTTTACGAACCATGCAAGTCCAAGCACGACGATTGTCAGTAAACGCTGAGGAGATGTGCTAAGTCAGGCTACTTGCCCACTCGCTACGCCGCAAGCGTACAAGACGTGATGTTTGATTTTCAGCACTGCAAACTGCGTTGGAGTTGTCGCCCAGAACACAAGTCAAGGAACAGCATCACGAACGAGGTTTAGTGCAATAGGAGAACAGCTGCACGATTGAGCAAGATGAATTAGGTAAAGCGCGATTTCAAGAAGCGCCATGCTGTGGTGCAGAAGTTGAAGTCAAGCGATAGGGACTTGCGTTGGGGCTAACACGAAATCGACGGCAGTTTTTGAGCGCATATGACAAGAGGCAATTTTATGCCGAGCATAGAGGCTCCCACCATGAAACAACAAAGCCAGCGGCAAACCAGCCGAACGAAAGGTCAAAACGCTCCAAAGAGCCACCAGGCAAAAACGTGACAGCACGAAGCAATCAGAAATGAGCTGTGCCCTGCATAATTCTCCGAATGGTGCGAACGGCTAAAATGGGGCAGTAGAAGACGCCAGTGTGTTGCATGCAGTGTGTGAACAATGATGCCCCTCGGCGAGGGCTGCAGCACGATCACAGCTCGGGTTCGACTCGTGCATATGACCCAAAGGAAGCGATTGACTAAATCTGCTTTCAACCATTCTCCACGAAATAAAGTAGGCTCATGCCCATCGTTGCCGACCAATGACTGTTAAGCGAAATCTAACGCTAGAGTCTATTGCCAATATTCACATACGCGCCAGAGATCAGTGGCCTCAGAAATAACACATTGTCTAACCTTGCGCCTTACGTACACCCTTGATGCAGAATAGAGGTCTCGGAAAACACAGCTGGAGGGCAGGATCACTGATGAGGAAAGGTGGCATTATCGAGCACCATTACGCTGATGCTCGCACGTCGTAGCCACTCTGTTGCGAACTACCGAGGACGCTCGCCACTTGGAACACCTTCCCAATACTGCAACCAAGCCAAGTACTCCTCTATGTTGCTGGCGGCCAGAACAGACGCATCGCGACCACGAGACAAGAACATCTTGAATCAATTTTCGTGGAACCATCATGCCTCGCTGAAAAGCACTGTCATTGCAACCCACCCATGTGCAAATTGGTGAACCATGCCTACCGCCAATGACGTTTGCATGCGTCATACCGCACCAATCATTACTCATTAATTTTGATACCTTCAATCGCAGCTGCGTTGAACACACTGGGCTGGAGGCAGAGTCATGCCCTTCCGCCGGTTTCGACAGGTTGATCCTTCAAACTGGTATGCGGAGTCTTCGGGTCCAACAGCTCCATCATCATTCTCCCGAGCCGATTGAAATCCACTGGCTTGGTCAGATAATCTGTGAATCCAGCTGCGCCAGCCGCCGCCCGTTCCTCCGGCATAGCATTCGCAGTCAATGCCATAATAGGTAGAACGGGGTAAGCATGGTCCTTTTCCCACTGCCGTAATTCCACGCACACTTGGTAGCCATTCTTCTTCGGCATTTGAATGTCGCAGATGATAAGAGAGTAGTAGCCATGGGGCCGCGCAAGCACTTTGTCAACACATTCTTGTCCATCGCGGGCTTCGTCGCTGGCAAGACCAACCCGCCGCAAGTATCGCTGGATGACCATGCGATTCGTATCGCTGTCTTCAACGAGCAAAAGCCGGAATTTTTTGTTACCGATGGTCTCTTTGACTTGGTTTGCGATCTTCTTGAAGTCGTCGCTGCTGCTCTGCGCCACTTCTCGTGCACGATCCTTGCTGAGGTTGCGTAGCTGTGCGGGGTCAAAGATCATTGCAAAGACCGACGGCTTAACTGGCTTGTGCACCAGATATGCTTTGCGGCCGCTCGATGTGAGAGCCATAAAGTCCTCAGTAATGTCTCTTTTTTGATAGTGGTCTGTGATCACCACCAAAGCGGGGACAATCGCAGCTGAGAAGGTCGTCATCTGACGCATGAAAAGCATGATATCCGAGCTCGCCGGCAGATCTAGCACAATATGCGTGAAAGTAGGCGCGTTCGGTCCGTGTCGAAGCTCGAGGAAGGAATTCATGTTTGGTAACGTTGTTACATTGACCGGGATCTGGTGCGGTACAACATGCTCGATGTGTTGCTTGATTGCCTTTCGTGCATGTTCAGCAGGACATATAACCACGATCGAGTAGGTCTGAGGATGAGCAGCGTCGGCAGCAAGTTTGAATCCGTGCGTATCAGAGTGTGCACGTTGCAGTGCTGGTAGTGATACCTTGCGACTCTCTGGATCCAACGGTTTATCACTTGGTACGGTGCTCGTGGGTGGCACTCTTGTACCAGCAATGACGGAGTCCGGTGTCGGCAGATTCGAAGACGTCGTTGGCGGTGTTACCACGGTATTGGACGCAGTGCGGAATGAAACTATGCTTGCTGTGCCATCCGAAACACCGACTGGCGACATAAGCGCAGGCGATTGCGGTGCAGGACATTCAGGCGGTGGTGAAGCATATTTTGAAAGGCCAGGCGTGTGAACAACACTTGTTGATGAGGGGAGTGTTGGTGTGCCTGCACCCGACCGTGACGGACTGGTCCCAAAGGAGACGCTATGCCTATGTCCAGGACGGATGGGATGTTCAGCGGACGCAGCTTGCTCTCCTGGAGGCGTTGTCTCTACACGAATGTAAAAGCTGAAGGTTGACCCTTCACCGACTTTGCTGGTGACAGATAGCTCGCCACCATGCATTTCAACCAACTGCTTGGACAAAAAGAGCCCTAATCCAGAGCCTGCATCGTGCTGACTAGCTCCCTCAATTTGTCCGAATTGCTTGAACAGCCGCTGAAACTCCGTCTCGTTGAGACCTCGTCCTGTGTCTGATATGTCGAAATTGAGGAACGCATAGTTTCCGTCGCCGGAGCTTTCAGGGGCGCTCTTGAGCCCACAGCGTAAGTATACTTCGCCCTGTTCGGTAAATTTCACAGAGTTTCCGATCAGATTTAGTAAGACTTGCCTCACTCGAAACGGGTCACCCTTTAAGGTCGACGGTACTTCTGGACACAAGGTGTAATTCAACTCCAGACCTCGTTCGATAGCGCGCGAAGAGCAGGTATCAATGACTTCCTCGCACAAGCTCCGAACGTTGAACCATTTGGGTAGTAACGTCATTTTTCCAGCTTCCACTTTAGTGACGTCGAGAATGTTGTCCACGAGCTCACGCAGGTTGTTTGCACTGTTTTGTATTGTGTCTAACGTCCGCCTCTGGTCGTGATCTAACTGCGACTCAACTAGCCAAGGCATGCTCCCAAGTATGCCGTTCAACGGAGTTCGTATCTCGTGTGACATGTTCGCAAAGAACTTTGTCTTGGACTCCATCTCTGAGTGGACTTTCTTATTGGCTTCGTTCAAGTCGTTCTCCAGCTTCCTTCGAAGCTCAATATCAGTACAGGTACCATACCACGATGCATGACCAGACACTGGAAGCTCGTCTTGCACTTTCACAAGTCGTACTAAGAACCATCTGAATTCACCTTTCTTGGATCGCAGGCGTATTTCTGTCGTGTATGACGTCCGACCATTTTCGTCTCTTTCTGCAGTCATTGACCCTTGGCGTATCATTGTCGCTAATGCACTGTCGTCGGGAGCAAATAAGCTCCTAGAACGTTTATGCAATGTTTGCACCGTCTTGTTCGATGAAGAAGTCGATTGGCTGGATTCACTTGCGGATCGAGACAAGTCTGTTGGTGACAACATGCCACACTTGTGCAGGTCCTCACGATGGACGTGCCTAGCAAAACCAAGACCACGGGCTTCGCCGATCGTTTGACCCGAAAAGTTGTGCCACTGCTGGTTGACCGCAACTATGCCTTCACCCTCGATTGCTTCGAACAATACCTGAGGTATTGCATCCGCGAGAGCGCGCAATTTTGTGTCTCGTGACATGCTAGCTTGCATTTCTTGCGCTTCCAGATTCTTTACATACTGTTCATGGACATCTAAGAACGAGCCAACCCAGTAGAGCAATCGGCCGTTATTCGAAAGCATTGTGCTAGCTCTGAAGACGAACCAACGGAAATCGCTGTCACTGTTGAATCGCTTTACGCGAATGTAATGCGTGAACTGATTGCCCGTCTTCAATGCCTCCTTCCACATCTTGACCAGTTCCGGCCGATCTTCAGTGTGAACATTTTTCCAAGGATCTCGAACTCGACCATCCCCTTGACTTCTGAATGCATCGAATTTTCGGTTAGTCCAGACAAGATCTCCAGTGGCCGGCTTTGCTAAAAATAGTTGCAAAGGCACTGCATTCAACATCAGGGCAGCAATCATTTCTGGCAGATTTTTCTCTCCGTCCTCTGGCTTTAACGAGTCCCGTTGAAGCGAGCGTCTCATGTTGTCGATCCCACTGGACGGCGTCTGCTCGAATGAGCTCTCGGATGCCAAGCTCGCGCTTCGAGCAATGTTAGCGTACTGCATCTCCGATCTTGCTTTGCTGGTATCCACGAAAACATTTTGCTTCTTGGTAGCGCTTTGATGTTGTTGAGCACGTTCGGCCTTCCTTTGATGCTCTGGCGAAACTTCCTTGGAGCTCTTCGCGCCAGGAGTTGTAGGCATACCTTGCCTTCCCGAACTGAGGATGCCTGAGCGGTTACGTATTGCTGAAAAATAGCTATCAACCATCTCACTCCCTTTGCTAGGCGTTGGAGGATAATCACCCATCCCAATTTGATCAAGGAAAGGGGTACCAGCTACTGAACCTAGGGGACTTTTTTCTTGCACACTCACCTTGTCGCTAGGACTGTAGACACTACCCGCCAGACTCGAGGCCTTGCTCATAGCTTTCTCATGTTGTATCTGTGTGCTTAACTCATTGACGAGCTCTAGCTCGGAACCTTCATCTGAGAATGTGCCTCCTAGGCCAAAGGCAGCAACCGCACGCTGTGACCCACCACGTAAACGTTCTTGCAAATTTGAGTATTGATGTGCCAAAGAGAAAGTGCTTGCCAAATGTGGCAGCAGCGTACATAAAGAATGGCGGAGATTACGAGGGTATGGTGTTACTGGCGATAAAAACGACAAGATTGCGACGGGAAAGCGGAGGTTAGATACCAAGACTTTCCGAGATGGGACAGGCTGTATGAGTGGAATGTGTATTAGGGTCTTGGAACTATCGGTCCCGATCGCGTTCAGAGACTGGTTTGCACTGGCGCCGTAATCATACTGTGGTGAATTCGGTGCAAATGCATCTTCGTCGATCTTAGCGGTCTGAGTGAAAAAGGGTGACTCCTGGGGATCTGGTCTTGCAGCCGGCGAGGGCGCAGGACTCTGAGACCAAGGCGATGGTTCGGGCTGCTCATATTCCTCGAAGCCTCGAATGGTGATTGTCGAGCCCTCGCGCTCCCGTTGTGACTGCTTCGTGCTACGGGTTTCCTGATTGCTTGGTTGAGTGTCTTCACTGGAGTAAGCTCTCGTCAGCACCACTGGCTTTCGCTTCCCGAAGAGAGCGGCGACACCAGTCCTGACGAGTAAGGGGTCTGGCTCGGCCTCAAGGCGCTGTAGTGTCCGATGAACACAGCAACGAGGCCCTGACGTGGCGGTACTGAGGAAATCTGGTGCCGGATTCGCATAGATGGGTTCTCCGACAAGAGATTGTACATGTGGGGTTGCTGACTGCTTTGTGAGTTTCGGAATCCCTGCACTACTGTCGTGTGCCTGCTGGACTCCGGACATTGTGCTAATTGCTCTTGTTGGCCCGCTCGGTCGACTTTTACTCGAACTAGATGGTCGCTCCGGAGCAACACCGGCAATGGAATGTCGAGTCGTCAGCGGTGGCCGACGTGAGACTCCAGCCTTGTCCCCACCAGGACTTATCAAGTCCTTCACCACAGACACATTGTCAGCATCTGAAGCCAGATTGGAACCCAAGGCGACAGATTCGCCGCTGTCACTCCCGTTAACGGTGAAGCTGGCTTTCAGACCCCAGGGCACGTTTTCGAGATCGGTGATATCACCAGGCAGTGCGAGCGAAGCCCTTTCAGCACCATAGGCTTCGGCTAGTATTTCAGTCACATTTGACCACCAGGCGTCAAGGCCAGGTTCAGTGCTAAGCATTAAAACCATGTCATAGAGATCCGGTGTCGGGTGATCAGGATCCTCGGTGAAGTTCTGCGACTTGGGCTCCTGGTCCATAGGCGTACTCGTTTCCGAAGAAGCCACGTTCTGATACTGATCCATGGTGTGCAACTCGGGTGGCTCGCTTGTTGGAGACAATAAAGTGAAGGGCCTGTGGTGCGGACCAGACCTTGAACTGAGACCCCTCTGCAGCTTCATGTGCATTCTAGGGAAGGGATATGATGGCGTTCGTACAGTGCCAGGGGTAGCATTAGATAGAGCGCGAACGGTCCTCGCTGAATCTGTAGAAATGGTCGCTGCGACGCTGGGCAGAGAATCACTGGATGTCGTGGCCGGTATTCCTTCTGTTTGCGGGTCCGTGGGCCTTGACTGTGTGGGAGTGCTGCCCTCGGAGGGGCTCACATCTGGGGATTGCTTCCACGATTTTAGCTCTTGTTTCTTCGCCAACGCCTCGCTCATTCTCCGCCGCATCACTTCGAGCCCTTGTGGATCTTGCGCCAGGACAGTGGTGACTTGGGTATGCACCGCCAGCGATCGGTCGGTCTGCTTCCGGGGAGTTTTTGATTTGGATTCATCGTGGGCTGGGGCCATTGGACTCGAAGGCGTGGACGATGTCGGCATGACATGGCTGTCGGCAGATCCCTTGGATGCACGACTTTTCTGCAAAGGAGGGCGAGCAGACTTGCTGGGCTTCATCTTGCTTGCAGACAGCCGCTATTCGGTTGCGGCGTCTGTTGAATAAGACGTATTGATTCAGGCATAGATGCACAAGGAACCTGTGTGTTGGACTTTGTTGTGATCAGGGCGCAAGTACGAGGCAGCAATCGAGCCGATGACTGCCCTTGTCTTGTGTATAGGTCAATGGAGTATACACAGTGGCAAGCCGTCTACATGCTTGCCAGTGAGGAGTAGAATGGACTTTCCAGGGTGCTAAATTCAGTACTTTGGGTAACGAAAGTCAACGTGGATCGCGCGAGGCCGGAAGGAACCTGCCTGAGTGACGACAATTAATGGCACAAGCGAAGGTGTATTTCGAGTAGTGGACTCCGTGGATCCAGTGGGTTCAGTGCCATCAGACAAGCAGCTGACTCGATGAATCAAAACCAATTACTCAAGGCCTGAGGGTGACCAGTCAAGCACGAAGTGCAGCCAGAACCTGGCCACTTGTGAATTCCAGTAATAACTACTGGCCCTCTTCGCTGGGCAGATCAAATTTTGGGGGGCGCGACGGTGGATTCGTTCAATGACGTCGACCTGCAGAGCTCATCCTTTCCGCTGCAATGGTGGCTGCTTTGGCCACGCTTACAGCGGTTGGCTTTGTCCTCTACCGCAGCTGTCTAGCCCTTGCAGGGCAGGTCCAAGACACTCGTGTGCTTTTCTACTGTTGGTCATCCTAGCACAAGGATGTGCCTTGAAGCCCATCATGTGCTTATATTCCACTTGCCACGTACCTTAAATTCTGATAGCAAAAATACTCTCCAGATGGGAATGACTACTGTTCGACAAAACCAATTGCAGAGTACGCCCGTGCGGTGGCCAGTCACAGGGGTCCAATGCCGAGCATTTGCGCACACAGCATCAAAGCACCAACGTAGCCAGCAATTTCGCTATTCCAGATCGAGATGCACTGCAGCGCCATGTGCAGCCATTTCATTCGCGACAGGGGTAAATGCCGAGTAGCTAAGCGACTGATGCCCTCCTTTACGAAAAAAGCATCAACGTGAGCACCACATCTCGACAGAATGAGCATACCCTTCCATATGAGTGACTTTGTCTCACCAAAAAAAGTTTAGTCGAAGCAGCTCATAGTTTCAAGCACAAGAAGCGGGACGAGACCGAAAACGCGTACCTGCATGAAGATCGCGTGGCGTTTGATCACGCGAAGATCTCTCACGAGGTTGTGGACACGAATCACGCAAACATATGCCCCTAAAGCTGGTACAATGCTTTTATGAGATATATATGCTCCTACTCCATTCCGTTTTTAGTCGACTTTGATCGAGCCATAAATCCGAAACAGGAACCAGTAGGAAGATACAAAGCCGATAGAACCTGAAATGAAAAGTCAGCAGAGCTCACCCAGCTCCCGGCGCAATGATTCGACTTACCGGTCAAGATGAAAACCAGGAAACCTATCAGGGCCGAGTAACCTACATACAAGATGGCGCCAGTGAGACCTCCGAAGGAAATCCTGGTCACCCAAAACCACAAGGCGATAATGAATACATAGACTCCTGTCATGCCAGACCCAAGGAATGCCCGCCACTGCCATCGGTAGTCTTCGGCACAGAGCAGGAAGTAGACGAGTAATATTGTAGTACAAGCTGACGTGAGAACCATGATGCCGTAACAAAGGAACAAGAAACCGAACATGTAGTAGATCCGGCCGGTCCATAGGGATGTCAGGATGGGGTAGAGCTCGGCAAAGATGGCACAGAAAGGTAGGATGCCAGTGAGCAGCATCGAAGGAATTGGCCGAAGCGATGATGGTCCAGGAGGTATTTGTCGAGGGATCTGGTTGACCCTTGTCGGCGGATCTGGCACGGGTACCTTGAATCCAGCCCAGCTTCCTGCGATGCTCAGTGGCACGCTGATGAAGAACCAGATTCCGACCAATGCCAACATGGTCGTCAGAGGCACAGCGCCAGCCGAGCCTTTGGCCCACACGAACAAGTTCATCAAGAAAAAGACGATGAAGACGATTCCGGGTACAAACAGCGGCGCGGATGCCATGTTGAGCTTCCAGTTCTCGCCTCCATATGTCTTGTACGCTCGAGCTGAAACGTAGCCTCCGACGAAGCCCAGGACGGTGTAGAGGAGCAGGCTCACGGTAGTCAAGAAGCCGCGGTTTGACGGGGAGAGAAAGCCGAGCATGGCAAAAGCGACAGTGAAGCCAAGCATCACGAAAAGCTGGGCACCGCTCCCAAGCATGACGCTCAGCAACATTGGGTAGCGGGGGGTCCTGAAAACGTCTCCATGGACAAGCTTCCAACCAGAGTCTTCTTGCACATCTTCGTCCACCGCCGAAGTTCCGTTTAGGTCGTCCAGGTTGATGTTGTCAAGGCGGTTGTACCTCTGGATGTCTTTGTGGAGAGCTCGAGCAAGAATGGAGCTGACAAGGGCCAGCAGCAGCACAACAAAACAAGTACTGCTGATGAGCGAGAACCAGTGAATGCTCGGGTCGCTGACATGCAGGTACCTATCCCACCTGGTCGCCCAAGCCATGTTGGACTCCTTCCAGTACACACTGTAGGTGTATGTGATCGTTTGTCCGCCATTCTCGTCAATATAGAGCGGGCCGGCAGCGTCGGGACATTCTCCCTTTTGAGGACTTAGATATTTGTTTGCGCTGTTCGAACTCGGTACTACAAGAACCTGTACTACACGATTCTTTCCAGCGGCCAGCGTCGTCTTGTGAAAGTCGATCCAAATATCCCAATGATTGTAGAGAACCTTCTTCCTCCCGTCATCCTCGACTTTGCCCAGGGGAAAGCCGGGACTGTTGAAGAATTCGCCGGTGGTGAGATCCTGAGCAATTTCAGCTCCCGGCAGGCCATCGACCAGCAGATTGACCTTGTACGCCTGCTCTATCCTCGAAGCGACGAATTTGGCGCTTTTCTCGTCCATCTCTTTGCCCGGGCATATGGCCTTGCAGGTCTCATTGATACCCATGCTTAATTCGAAGGGCGAGGTTCGGATGCGGTCGCCGAAGAGAATGCTGCCGAGAGACTCTCGCACCCATTGCGGACCATTCTCCGGCCGGCAGAATTTGAAGGCAGGGTGGTAGTAGTCGTATGAGACAACGGCATGCAGCTGACGGTCATGCCTCGATATGGAAGGGGTCAGGGTATTGACTGTGATGGGCACTCTGTCTTTCCATGAATACGATGACGGCGCAACACCCGGCAAGTAGAATGCTTGTGCTAGCTGCGATTGCAGCAGAGCCAGGAGCAGGCTGCACCATAACGGTAGCATGTTGGAGGGAGTTGTGGGAGATTGATGCTCATCCAATGGACGACGGTATAGGCTCTAGCTGAGCATGCTCTATCGTTGATGGTCTGACTGCGTGTGGGCTCAGTCGTTATACGAGACTCCTGATCGTAGAGTGCGTCAAAGGTATTCGTCGGCGGGTTGTTTGAGACGCAGGGTGATGAGAAAGTTGCGAGACGCACATGCGCCGGTCTGGGAGGATGCAAGGCTAAACCGGCTAAGGGCCCAGCTGGCTAGGGGTCTCCTAGGCTTATCATGTTTTCCGAAAGTTGCAGCTCAAGTCGAGTGACATTGCATTTGGATCTATGTTTGAAACCTATATGACGAATGATTGAATGGAAAATCTCATCCACCGTTCGTTCTAGGACATGCTGTTTATAGCTCATCAAGCCAATCATCAAAATCTCAGATGCCTCGCAAACCCACGCCACCGCTCCTACACCAAGCCATCGTACAGCGACAGCGCCGACACGATGGTCTCGTCGCGTTTGCTGCCTTCCTTGAACTCGTTCATGTCTAGACTTCCATTCTCGTCCTTGTCCATCATTCGGAAGATTTTTTTGACGCGCTTTTCCGGAGTGTCTTCGTCCTTTGGGAGCTTGACCATGGATCCGACCTTCGAGTATGGTCAGCAGAGCGCACACATTTGCCCGGGTCCGGCGGAGCCTCACCATTTTGTATATTGCCTCGACTATTGACAGCATCTCTTCGTAGCTGATTTTACCGTCTCCATCAATGTCGTACAGCTGAAAGGCCCATTCTAGCTTGTCTTCCATGCGCCCTCTGCTGGTCACGCTAAGAGCGCAGATAAACTCTTTGAACTCGATCGATCCGTTGTGGTCGGTGTCGAAGACCCGGAAGACGTAGTCTGCGAAAGACGTGGGATCGCCATGAGGAAAGAATGTCCTGTATATATTCTGAAACTCCTCTTTGGTCAAAAGCCCCGAAGGGCAGTCCTTGATGAAGCCTACATGACGCTGTGTCAGTCCTCGTATGCGCCTCGCGGGAATGCTCTGTTGTACCTTTATACCATTGCTGCAGTTCCTTCTTGTCAAAGTGCGTCGAGCGCGCAAGGTCTTCGAGTTGGGCGGGGGAGAGCTTCGACTGTCTGCGTAGACGATCAGCATCCCTGGCATTGCTCGTGCTACAGCGGGCGCTCAAGTGTGCGTTTGACGTACTTTTGTCCCATTACGTCGTTATCATGCACGGCCGAGTGTATGTCTTCTCTTGCCCGGAAATCTAAGTTGTGTTTTGGCAAAGGAGCCTTGTCGAAACTTGAGTATGTAGGTGTGTAGGTAGTGAGACCTCAGGCGCGCAGGAGCACGAAGCAGTGATCGTGTTGCCCAGTAACAAAGGCGGGGTGTTCTGCGTCCGTGTTATCGAGTCACGAATGACGTTGAACGAATCGTGTTGAAGAGAGCTCCAATCGGGACAAATTGTCATGGAGTCGTGGGTTCGATCAGGTTTCGTATCTGCTGCGGCGTGAATGTTTCTCGGGTGCAATCATGAAGTGGCGGGTGAAGGTGGCAGCAGCTGTGATGTATGTACGACTAGGGTGGGCCTCCCAGAAATCCGGAAGTAAAACCAAGAACGCGCTTGCACCAAGGTCAGGCACCGGTTGGAGGAGGGCGTCAAAGGGAGCTACACCTGCAGCGCCACTCACTTCGCCTGGAATGCGTCAGTAAGGTAGATCGTACCGTCATGGCATGTGGCTGAATTGGGGTGCAAAGCCACGACTCATGCATGCAATTTGCGCCAGATTCTAGATAGAGTGTCTTTATTGCAAGAACGACAACAACAATAACGACAACGTGAAGATCACTCCAAGTTCGACGCCTGATTAGTATAGAGCACGTCCACCACATTGCTCAGCTTCTCAATGGTAGAGAGCGCTGCATCGTAACCAGCATCTCGCTCGGTTTCATCGTAGACGATCAAGCATCCCGCACCTTGGTCAAGCACTCCGATGATGACCTTGTCCAAGATCATTTGAGAAAGCTTTCTCTCCACTTGCTGGGTATCAAGTCCGACCATCTTGGCCACATGGTCAATTTCCACCCGACTGAATGGCTCAATGACCTTGATGAGGTTCTGTTCCAACATTGCGTCGTACAATTTTCGGAGGTGGTTCCGGATGAAAACATCGCTGCCGAGTTCGTAGCGGTAGTCTGAGAGCGCCTGCTCGTACTCCTCAAGTGATCGGTTCGAGTGCGCTCGGGCGACTGCCTTCATAGCTTCCAGGTTCTTGCCTTGGTGTTTCTGCGCTTGCTTCGACGCCAGCAAAGAATTGACGTCGTCGCCCAGGTTTAGCATGATCTTGCAAAGGAGCATGTATTGCAGAGCCGCCGCTGCCTTTGGAGTATCGTCTTGAGCGTTGTATCCCTCCAGTGCTTCGATGAAATATGAGAAGGCGGTGTTAAAATCCTTGTCCTCAGCATGGAGCATACCACTCTGCATGTCGAGGCCCGCCTGTAGCAGAGGTGGGGTGTAGACTGAAGCTGCCGATGTTCGTGCAGAAGTCAGAGCCGCTCTTGCTTTTGGCTGGTTGGTGAGGGCATGGTAGACTCTCGACTCGAGCAGTTGCACCTCGACCAGTGTCAATTTATCGTCCATGCGCTTCAGCTCCCGTAGCAGGCCATTGATCAAGGTCAACGCATCGTAATAAGCCTGCTTTTGCATGTAGAGCCCAACCAGTCTGGTCTCGAGATTCTGCCGCAAGAACGACCGCTTCTCCGTAACGGCCCATTCTATACATGACTTGGTCGTGCTGATCTGGTTCTCCAACGAATTTGGGATGGCTGCGAAGAGGTCGAGGAGTTGTCGAACTATGTCAATGTCAGCACCGACGTTGTTCAAGCGTGCATGTTCCACCACACGTACCCAGCTTTGCTGTCTTTGCTTTGGCAAAAGAAGAGAGCGCTGTTCTGCTCGTCCTCACCAGCTCTGCCAGATCCTGTTGCCTCTTATGATCGCGATACAGCTCGCCCAGGCCTAGAAGAGCGCTTTCATAATCCCTCGAAGCATTTTCATTGGCCCCCACTGGCTTGGAAAGGACTTCCTTATAAAGCTTCTCGGCTTGCGCAGGGTCGGACCTAGTAATCTTCTTTGCTTCCTCTATCAACTGCTCGCTGGTCGGTGGCGGCGCCATTTTCACGATCTCAAGGAAAGGACGATCAAATCCGAAGCCGGACAGAGTACTAAACGCGCAACAAACGATTTATAGTTGTGAAGAAGAGTGCCACGACAGAAAATAGCAAGTCTTGATGGCAGGCATAACGCTATGCGCGGCATGGACTGCATTGCAACAAACGAGTGTTGAGGCTGCCAGGCTGAACCAGCACAATTTCTCGCCGCACCTTCCTTGCCTAGCAGTATGGCGGAGGAAAAAGTACGAAAGCCGACCAAGTGTCGTTTGACTTGCCATTACTACAGTCTCTTGTCTTAGGTTGGTGATGGTACCATGGTGAGTTTTACAAGACTAGTTACGGCGAAGGATCACTAAAGTCTGCAGAAAATCAGTTCTTTGCGCCGGGCGCCAGCGCCCGCCGGCAGCGATGTCGTGCGCCAACCTCGAAACCTCGACCCCAACCTCCACCCATTCGAGCGGGCAAGAGAGTACACCCGAGCTCTGAATGCCGTCAAGATGGAACGCATGTTCGCCGCACCCTTTGTCGACCAAATAGGTACCGGCCATGTTGACGGCGTGTACTGCATGGCCAAAGACCCGAGCTCGCTAGAGCGCTTCGGGAGTGGCAGCGGCGATGGTGTCATCAAAGTGTGGGATCTAGTCAGCAGAGAAGAGGTCTGGGCCACTCGAGGCCACGAGAATATCGTACGAGGCCTCTGCTGGACCCCCGACCGCAGAATCCTCTCCTGCGCAACAGACAGGACAGTAAAACTATGGGATCCTTACAACACCGAGTCCAAAAGCCCACCACAAGCCACCTATCAAGGCCAAGGCGCATTCACCGACATTACTCACCACCGCAGCGAACCTGCCATAGCCGCCTCATCCACCACAATTTCCATATATGACCTCTCCCGGCCCTCCTCCGCCCCAACACAAACCCTCCACTGGCCGACCTCAACCGACACCATCACCTCCGTCTCCTTCAACCAGTCCGAAACCTCCATTCTCGCTTCCACAGCCCTCGACCGGGCAATTGTCCTCTACGATCTCCGCACCTCCTCCCCGCTCCACAGAATCGTCCTAAATCTCGCTTCGAACAAGATAACCTGGAACCCAATGGAAGCCTTCAACTTCGCCGTCGCAAATGAAGACCACAACGCCTACATCTTCGACATGCGTAAGATGAACCGCGCTCTTAATGTGCTGAAAGATCACGTTGCCGCAGTCATGGATGTGGAGTTCAGTCCAACGGGCGAAGAACTCGTTTCCGCATCCTACGACCGTACCATTCGCCTCTGGAACCGCGACCGGGGCCACTCAAGAGACGTCTACCACACCAAGCGGATGCAGCGGGTCTTCTCGGCCACCTGGACGCCAGATAACAAGTTTGTGCTGTCTGGCTCAGACGACGGTAACATCAGGTTGTGGCGTGCCAACGCATCTGATCGGGCAGGTATCAAATCCGCGAGACAACAACAGAAGATCGAGTACGATCAGGCGCTCGTTAGAAGGTACTCGCATATGCCCGAAATCAAGAGAATTAGGAGGCATAGGCATTTGCCTAAGACAATTAAGAAGGCTGGCGATATCAAGAGGGACGAGCTGGGTGCTATCAAGAGGAAGGAGGAGAATGTCAGGAAACATAGCAAGAAGGGGTCGATGCCGAGAAAGAGTGAAAGGGACAAGATGGTGCTTGGTACCGAGAGGTGAGTCCTCTTGATGGAGAAAGAGTAGAACTTGAAAAGCACCGAGGAGACGCAACCATATTGAGAATCAGCTAAACACTCCCGGACTGGACGCCATGACAATGGTCATACCATCAAATTCGTCGCTCCCATCCGAATAACAACGACACGCACCACCAGAAGCGAGCCATCTATCAACAAACGTCACGATGCCCAGGTGAGCTCTAAACCCGTGCGTGTGCGAAATTGACGGCCCTTCTGCGCACATGTCGTTGTGCCTTCGACGAACAAATTGTCGGCGTTGGCAGCTCCCACACTACCCCGAAGCAGGCTACCATTCGATAAAGTCACACGATATAGAGGCGCGTCGACGCGAGAGGCTAGCATCTCCCGCAGATTCATCAAAGGCAAAACCCTGGGACACACCGACAGATATACGTCGGGGTCTTGGCAGCATTGGGCTGTATGAGGCATGTGCGCCGGCGAGGGGGTTCAGCGGTAGGCAAGACTGAGGCGTCCAAGCAAGCACGTGATAGACATGCCAAAGATGCATCGATAGTGGGAACCAGAGCAAGAAATACCCTTGCACGTCGTCAGCAGGCTACGATGCACAGCGTCAAGTGGAGTGTGGACAACGAACACCCATGCATGCGAGATACTCATTCATGCATTATAATTACCATTCATAGTGAGCACCAGCTTAGCCCCGAAAGCCGTGAACTTATTCAGGTCTCAGGACAATTACCTTGGATACAGGATGTGATGACTAACATGGGTATCATAAATTACAAAACAAATCTGGGTGGGAGGTATCCCCCCGTTTTAGATCTTCTATCCCCATCTCTCGGCTTATGCCGACAGTCATCTTCATCGACAGTGCCTGTGCCAGGGATCTCTCATTGTAACTCCTCTCTGAACCTCCCACTCCCCGTACTCCTGGCACTCAACCGACTAGGCATCCTCTGGTTCGCCAACCCTAGTCCACTCCCAGGACTTGGCAATGGCATCTCTGGAATATCTTCATCCATTGCCACCGGCGCCTGGATTGGCAATCTGAAATAACTCGTGTCCGGACTCTGAATCACAGGTGTCCTCGCAGGACTACTGCGGAACTCTGCTACGCCCTCTGGCTTGGCCATGTTCCTGTAAAACGCCGAGTTGAGGTCATCCTTAGCAAAATCACGACTGGCTGTGAGATCCGCGAGACTCGGTCGACGAGCCGCATCACTGCTTTTGGGTAAAATGGATGGGTAGATGGGGGTCGCTGGTGCGGAGCGTGATGCTGGACGGCCGTTACCGATGTGAACGCCATCTGAGTCGCGGTAAAAGGAGGACTCAGAGAGATCGTGCTTGTGTTGCGCTGCGAATGGTCTTGGTCGTGAATGTGTGTTGATCTCTTTCTCGAAGGCCCCGTAAGAGCCGCCAAATGGGTCGCCACCGGTCGAGAGAACTGGTGGAATCTTGCGACCAGAAACGCGGTAGAAGCCCTTTTCTGAGTCTGTCGCTGTAGTGGACGTTGTATCCGTGAACGTTGTCATATCTGAACCGGGACGGAATTTCTTCATGGTCGCTCCGATTGCCGCTGGAGTGAAGAATGATGATCGCGATTGTGACATAGGTGCAGCTGAGCCAGCCAACGTTGAGCCACCAAAGTCTCGACTGAGACCTGAAGTCAGTTGTTCTGGTAGTCTCCCTGATCGCTTCAGCCGCTGCCTATACCATCTGAGGACGTACAGCATCACTACTAGCACCAGCGCGATACCAGCAACACCGCCAACGATGCCTCCTACCATCTGCGTCTGTTCCGGCGTTAATACTGGGCCAGGTGAGCCCAAATTATCACCACCATCAACACTACTTGTTGGCGAGGACGCAGTGTCGGTGGCGGAAGCGCCTACTCCGGCGTCACCGTACGTGGAGTCTGTCGTAGCCACAACAGGAGAATACGTGTCGGTCAAAACCTGGTCGAAAACGTAACGAGTCGATGAGGAATTTGAGTCGGTCGAGTCTTTGTCTTCCGACGCAGAGCTCGACGCTTTGGTCTGCCGTGTCGCTGCTGGT
The DNA here is from genome assembly GCA_000315175.1 of Herpotrichiellaceae sp. UM238. Taxonomy (NCBI): domain Eukaryota; kingdom Fungi; phylum Ascomycota; class Eurotiomycetes; order Chaetothyriales; family Herpotrichiellaceae; species Herpotrichiellaceae sp. UM238. The sequence continues at coordinate 45,060 of AMYF01000148.1, read as the reverse complement.
GTGATAAACGTTCCGTTGTCGTATGATACGTGGAAAGTGCTGGTTTCTGTGACTGTGATTGTGCGTTCTGAACTCGAAATGGTAGAGTTTGACAGGAAGGATGCGGACGACGAAATACTGCTGTCATCCTCTGATGGTCTGAAAGAGTCAGATGATGCAGAGCTCGAGGATGGGTCCAAGCTGATCGACGTGCTCAGCCCAGGCAGTGTCAGCGTTCCGAGACTATCTATTGTCACTGCGACGTCGATGGTGGGCACGGCAATCTGTGTAGCAGTGCTTCCATCATTAACTGCCACCTCGATCACTGCGGCGGTAACGGTGACATCAGGTACTCGTGGAAGGATGACCCTTCCTAGATTTCGTTTCTGAACCTGTCGTCTCTGGAAATTCGCAAGATCGAGGGTGCGTGTCGGTCGTGACAGAGATGCTTCCTGGGACAGCTTTGGTCTCTTCGCCGGGCGCTCCATCACCCCCTCCTCGTAATATGTTCGTTTTCGATACGGCGCAACTTGAACTGGGATCGAGGAAATGCGTCAAGCCATGTACATGAACAGATATGTGTCGCAGATTGAGGACTTGATCAAGTCGCAAATGCCGTGATAGAGAGTGTTCTTCAAGAGGACCGGTGGTATTAGCTGCTGATCACAATATTGTGGCGACGTGATTCAATGTTGAAAAGTGTGACGGTGAGAGATGGACGGCATTTAGATAGTTAATATGGCAACAAAACAGCGACAACGAGGAGAGAACATGGAGGCGAAGAAAATAAAGCAAGCAATAAACAGAGCGTGATGGAGTCGAGGAAGTGGTAGTCAGGACCTGCAGTGCACCTGCAGTGGTGTGTACACCATGTGCTCTGAAGGTGCAGGGCATAGACCAGCGCCAAAGACGAGCCGTTCGAACTAGGGGTAAGCAGGCAGGCACCGTCCAACCTAGATGGACAAGGTCCCGGGCTATCGACACGCTAAAAGACTATCGCCATCGCCGAATTGGGCTTGGGGCACTGCCAAGATGCAGGTACATTCACTGGGGCAAAGCTTAGCAAGCCTCGGAAATTATGTTTAATTTTTGTCCCTCGCGTAACAAAGCTCTTCTGCTGGCGTGACACAAGCAGATGTGCTAAGTCATCTTCGCTTGGAGCAAAGGTATGGGACACGTTTCGCCAACTGTGGCATCATGTTTTGCGTGCGAACTGTTCATATGGAGGAACATTTGTCTGCTGCTCCCTACCTCATGAGATGCCCCATAACTGGAGATCCTGGGTTGGACGTATTCGCTTGTCCGCCTAGCGCTTCTCACGACTGGGATCGTTAGTATCTGGACTAATCTCTTCGGGTTGAGGATGGCACGCGACTCGCGAAGTTCACGGATAAAGAATCCACAGGCGTGGTTGAATGCAGCGCGGCGAGCTCGCTCGCAAAGCAAGCGCTTGACGTGAGGCTCTCAAGTCTTGTGTTTCAGAATTGTTGGTCCAGCGCATTTGTGGTAGCAATCTTATTCTGATCTGTTCAAGCACAAATCTCGGTGGAAACATGTTCACCTTCGTCCGACTAGGGTACCGGTCACCTAATGCTTCGTCCTACCAGCCCGTTGGTACTCTCGCCTTTATGCAGCTTCTTTCGATCGCCCGGGCAGTACCACTTCACGGTTCGGGCAGGTAAATCATGCAACCCAACACAGTCCATATGGAACCATTGTCCATATTCACACTGCAAGAGGTTAGCCTGGTGTGAACGGAGGGCATAAAGTGATCGCTTACCTTTTCGTCCAGCTCACAAGCAATCATTTCACCCCAGCTCACGTCTTCACAGATGCAGTATTTCTCTTCGTCTGGGTCTATCAACTCTTGATTCCCATCGATATCAGTCCGGAGTTCTGGCTTAGCAGCATCAGCCGTAATTTTCTGGCCTTGTCCTTTGCTGATCTTCTTTGGTTTATGTTTGCGCTTGCTGACACTAACAGCAGCACCTCCATCTTGACTAGACTGCGTCACAGTACCTGGCGCTTCCCGTTTACTTCGCCGGCTGGCTGCTGTGATCGCCAGCTTCGGAGTTGTTTCAAGGGCAGGAGTCTTGCGCAGTGGAGCTGCCGGCGTGACTGAGGTTCTCCGGCTCGCCAGTGTTGACGGAAGAGCGCTTGGTTCAACCGAGGCAGCAGCAGACCGTCGCGACGGAGGTCTGGAAGGTGGTGGACTGGCTTCGGACTTTACTACGATTGAGGTGGCCCTAGGCGCACTTACCGGGCGCGAAGTGCTTGCAGCTGTTGATGGCGTCGATTCTGAAGGCGGTGGTGCGTTGACGTGCAGCTTGATTGGGATCTTTATAGTGCCTGCACTTGGAGCGGCTGGAGCCGGCGGATCTGCGCTTGCTAACGGTGATGGCTTCGGCAACAGCTTTTGCTTCTTCTTTGGCTGGATTTCTGGTTCAGTTGAGGGTGATGCAGATGGCCCAACCTCTATCTTCCTCTTCTTTTGTGCTGTCTTTTCTTGTTTCAGGGTAGGAACGGGTGTGGGTGTGGTGGTCGCCTTCAAGGTTGAGAGAGCACTAGAAAGAGGGCTGAACAAATTCCGAAAAGCAGAGCCAATATCGCCCAACCGTCGTGCGGCAAGTTCAGCTTCCTGTGCAGCAAGTGCTGCAGCATCTTTTGGAGTTTCATCCCTCTTGTCTTTCCTCGACTCTGATCTTTTCAAAGTCTTTGGCCTGCTGGGCACCTCGTTCTTCGGGGTAGCTTTCGGCACCTCTGTTTTGCTTGGAATGGCAGGCTTTGGCTTTTCGGCCTGGTTGATATGAATGAAAGGCGTTCCGTTAGCTTGCGCCGCAGCACGTGCTTTGTAGTAATTCTCCCAGCCACGACCTTTCTCGGCCAGCTCCCTCCTGATCATGACCTCGCTCGGCTCCCATGTGTGGTTCTTCTTCATCTTCTTTCGCAGCTTGTACATCTCCCATTCGGTCAAGTGAGTCCATGGTCTATGCTCGCCACCAATCGGAGCATCTTCTGGTGGAGGAGTGGGTTTGCGGTATGTTGAAGTCTCCCGTGGCTCTCGAGATCTGCGATCTGGGTTTGCCGTAGATCTTTGCTTAGGTATCTTCAATTGTATGGTCTCCGAAACAGGCTTGACTGGGGACGACGGCTCCGAGCCCCAATCTGATACTTCTGTGCTTGCAATGGGCTCATCAGGATCAAATGGCGGCAGGACTTCACCCGGGACTGTGACTCGACGGTGTCTCGGCCGAGGCAATATGGCGGCTGCGATAGGTCCCTTAGGCGCCTTAAGGGTCAGACGTTGGGTAGGGAGCCCATTCTTAAGTTCTCTGCCTGTTCGCGAACGTTTGGCAGAGGACACAGCTTGCGGTTGCGGTGTAGAATCGCGAGAGGGAGGCTTTGGAAGTGCGTGGAGCTTCGCAACAATGCTCTTTAAGCGATCTTGGTGTCGGTCTGTTAGATCGAACAGCCGGACAGCTTCTGCGTAGGCCGACTCTCGTGCGCTGATGGCAAGGTCTAGATGGTGAGAGATGGTGGATCTTAGGGCGCGCGCATCAGGCCTTTCAGTAGGGGGTAGCGCAGGCAATGCGCCATAGGTTTGTGTCAACTCGTGCACCGAACCGGCATTGGCGAAGTATGTCTCGTTGAGTTGTCGTATTAAGGACAGCGATCGAATGAGGTCAGTGGGTAGGTACTCGGTGTAATCTAGGAAGTCCGTCACCGCTGATTGTGCATCCGGATTCACTGACACCTCTTCGTTGATCTCAGCCATTGTAGCAGCCATGCTGCACTCCTTTTGGTGTTGCGTGGTCGCCAAAAATCATACGATTACCTGCAGTAGGAGAGCGCATTGAGCGAGGTCTGGACGTGTTTGATGCGTGCTTGTAGCCGTCGTGTCAACAACACGTATCTCACAATTTATGCAACGAATGTCCACCTTTTGCTCCTTTGCGACGGTGGCAGATGCTTTTGGCCTGCGCTTTTCATCAGACACGTCGTGGCAGGCACGCGGGCCGGAAGCCGCGTTCACCGGAGATAGTCCGAAGATGACGTTATCTCCGCTAACTCATGTTCCGGCTCCTTTGTGCTCTCCTCACGCTCTCATGAATCTATCGGGAGAGCAATGTAGCGACACAATCGTGCCTGGGTGATGATAGCAACTAGGCTTTTATAATCGACTTAAAACATCAAATCACTTCATCGAGCTCAATCTTGAACGTGAAGGTCGGGTCTACTGTCTACTTACAACTTGAACCCGAGCTTGGAAATTGTGCTACATGACTCCAGCATGAATAAAGTCCCGCCTGTCAACACGATAAAAGTAGCCTGGCTTGTCTGCGTCTTAAGTAACAATTCTCCCTTCACTTTGTTCTCAAATGTGTCAAGCTGGCGCTCGTATCCTCGAGAATCTCCCCCGCGTAGACACATTTAATATTCTCATTACCACCCATCTCTGGCCATCCCGTTCCTTCTCATAACATAGGGCACAAGTATCTGAAATCCTAGACTGCCTCTCACAACTAGATCGTCTGGACCCGACATGGCAGCCTCTGCGCAGGCCAGATTCGATAAGTTATTTGCGAACAACTCAAAGCCAGAAAAACCTAAGCAAGGTGACCTTCACTTCTCGGAGAAGGAATTGCTAGAATACCAGCAACGACAGCAAAAGAATGCTCCCTTCTCATCGGGTCAGATCACTCATGACGGGAAACGATGCGCTGAAGAAAACGAGTCCATCCAAATTCAAGCGTCCGCAAAGTCAAACGAAGAAACGCTCAGCTACAGTGAACCTCGGGTTTCGGAGGTAGGAAACCGTTCACATGGTCATGTTCCTGGCACAAGAGTTAGTCAGATGGTATTTCTGCCCAAAGATGTCCGGCACAGCGATCTAACAGCGACCCAAATCGAGGAGGATGGGCTTCATTGTGACATCGAACCTGTTTCGTCGAGCCATGAGCGTGTCGGCCACTTCTGTGTCTGGCCATTGGTTGTCAAACTGCCCTACAAATATATGCAGGATCCTGACGGCAAAGTTTCACAGCGGTTCTTTGCAAGCCAGAAAATCTTCCAGAGAAATTGGAAAGTGTAAGTCGTTCCACTTAGTGCTTCGTCTGCAAATCGTCTCTGCTCCAGGGAGTAGGCATGAGCAAGCTGCGTTACAAGCAATGCGGCAGCCCCGGTCGTTTTGTCTTTCCTCTCAGGCAATTTCTATAGTTTGGAACTTGTTAACACGTCTCCCTCAGATACTACATTCATGGGCCACATTCTGCTGCGTTCAAGCCGCTGCTTTTAGTGCCCTTTGAACAAGTCGAGACACTCATCCAGGAAATCAGCAACGAATTCCAGTTCAGCGCCCTTGTGCCGCCCTATCCCTTCCAGCTTTCATTCTACAAGGATGGGACACCTCAACCGCAGTATCTAGGCACCATAAACTCTAAACAAGACATGCAAGAAATACAGTCAAAGATACCCCTTGTGCCAGAGGATTACGGTCAAGCTCCTGACGTTGCAATCGACACTCAGAGACAAGATCATGAGGCCTCGTGCGAGAAGATTAGAAAAGCTTTCGAGGCTACCAACAAGAAGACTGGCGCCAAGAGGAAGCAGCACCAACAACAAAAACGCAACACAACTGTTATGGAAAATGTGAACCAGCTGAAGAGGGCACAACGCTATCTTGGCCTGCGGCAGAAGGTCCCAATGGCGCAAATAAACCGCGCAGGCCAAGGTGCAGGAGATCAAGCCCAACAGATCAAGGCTCTTGGCTTCTATACTGAGGCTCTGGATGTTAGCAAACCTGCTCCATTTCCTTTCGAGGACGAGACTGTCATCATTGCTATTGATGTAGAGTCTTGGGAGAGAGACCACAACCTCATCACAGAGATTGGGGTCAGCACACTGGATACGGCAGATCTCAGAGGCGTCGCTCCAGGTGAGCAGGGTGATGAGTGGGTCAAGAAAATTCGCTCACGTCACTTCCGTATCAATGGTCGAGAAGGCCTTAGAAACACCCAGTACCTTCACGGCAGCCCTGAAATGTTCCAGTTCGGGCACTCAGAATTTGTGGCAATAGACGAAGCTGCCGAGATGGTTGATAGCTGTTTCGAATTCCCCTACTCAGCGGGTTTCGAATGTGCTGGACCGCCAGATACGGACGCCGGAGGTCTCCCAGTCCTGAGGAAACCAGGTGTCCTGGATAAATCCCAGAGGCCAACAGGTGTTACCGAGCCCCGAAGCCTTCTTTTACTTGGTCACGATATTGGTGGTGATATTGATTATCTTTCTGCTCTAGGCAGCACAATCTTTCGCTATGCCTCAGCCACGTCTGCCGACGCAGCTGCACGACGACACAAGGTACTCAGCTCGATCCGTGAACGACTCGATACAGCTACGCTATACAAATCGCTCAAAAAGGATGATCAAACTAGATCTCTGGTGAAGCTTTGCTACGAACTTGGCATCACCGCTTGGTATGCCCACAACGCCGGCAACGACGCCAGGTACACTCTCGAATGTTTCGTCAAGATGATCATCAAAGACAGACAGCAAGAAGATGTAGCAAATGCTGTTGCGCGTGATACGGGGACCTTTGATGTAGAACACACCCTCCGAGAAACTGAGAAAGAGCAGTTTGTCGACGTTAAAATCGCAGCTGCTAGACGGGATATTTTAGCGGGCCTAGCAGCTGGCGACGAGCTTGTCGTATCTGCTACAAGTCAACGTATCCCTCCGCCTTACTTCGCAACCGCACAATCCGGCGCCTCTGGACCAACTGGTAGAGGCACTTCTGAGGAGATGACGTACGAAGATCCAACCTGGCGAAAGTGGCAGACATTTGAGGCACCATTGTCCGCTGACGCAGAGCAGCTATTAGGCAAACCCTGGACTACACCTGCAGCTCCAAGTAGGGCTGCCGCGGTCCAAGATGCAGGTGACAGCGAGGACGAATATCCGTACTAACACCTTGATCAGATTGTTTGTGTGGCCCAGACGAACCCTCTAGGAACGTGAGCAATGCTCGATCCGAGAGGAACAAGCAGGAAGGACGTGAGACTTTGTAGGCACCGTACTTAGGAACGGAAGAGGCTGGACTTACGTGGCCGAAACCTGCTGTCAATCCAGGGTCGGAACCGGCAGCATAGCACCCAGAAGAGCGCATTAACCGTGCTCGCGCTCAAAGCGTCCTTAATCACGCGGGGTTGGACGAGGTGCTTGCAAGCATTCAAGAAGCAAGAACACCGCGGAACGTGACAATTCTTGTGCAGCTGCACGCAAGTAAAATTCACATCTCCGAACACCGCAAGCATCGCGTATAATGCGTAATGAATTTCTCAAAACGAGCAAATGTTGCATCTTCTGACAGCTGCCAGCCAGCTTGGCCCCTAAGCAAGAGGACCGACCAATCTCCAAGCCCGTCTCGTCGTGCTTTACGTATTCTATGTTTTCACCATGTGCAGTAGCGAGCAATGATGTCCCCCGTCCTCCTTCTCGCCTTTCTACAAGCGAACACCAGTGCTCGCCCCATCTGCTCCCCCTCTAAGGCATAGATCGTACCTCCGTCATCCCCTCGACCCCGACTGCTCCTCCCCGCTGATTCTACTCTGTCAACAAGGCTCTCGGATCCATACGCTTGCAACCTTCCCTATTACCAGACCCGTATTTCTCTTGGCTGCTGCTGCGCGAAAACAGCCCGCTAGCGTAGGCAAAGAACGATCAGTCGGGTGGAGGCGCTTGGTAGGAAATAGGGGCGGAATGCACGATCAACGCCGGGCGGAACAAGGTGCGACCTCATGGTGACAGATGAAATGACGAACATCAATAGTCACCAGGCTTTGATCAAGACGTCCTTCAGCTGAGATATCGTCGTGCTGCTACGCTTGTGTTCAGTACAGTTAGATTGGCGAAGCAAGGGAGCCTGAGAGTAAATGAAGCAAATCCATGTAGACGATGTGGGCTTGTGGAATGGTTATAAAATTGTGCTTCCAGGAAGTGGGGTCAGATTAACGAGATGAGGTCGAACTGGTCGTCCTAATCGACGTCATCGCCTTTATCCTCCTCATTCTCATCGTCGTCGTCTCCCTCGTCCTCTTCCTCCTCATTTTCATCATCGCTGACTTCTTCTCCCAACTCTCTGAGCCTCTTCTTGTCAGCGGCGCGCTTGGCTTCAAGGTCTGCAAACACGACGAGTAGGTCATCGAGTTCAGTTTGCGTGTCTTTCTGCTTTGTTGCAGCAGCTCGCAGTTGGTCAAGCTCGTATTGCGAGATATCGGGACCGCTGGATCTAGCTTTGGCTGAAGACTCCACGCGATCTTTGGCTGTCGTAAGTTCTTTCTTGATCTCGGCCAGCTGTTTCTGAAGCGCTCTATTCTCGTCCTGAGCTTTCTTCAGGCTCGAATTTGCTTCGTCGAGTTGCTTTTGCCAAGCTTTGCCTTCTTCTTTTGACTTCTTTGCAGTGTCAAGTTGCTTCTGCAACGAGTGTACCTGCTCCTTTGACTTTTCAAGATCCATTTGAGTGGTGCTGAAGGCTAAATCCGCCTTTACAGCACGTTCCTCAGCAGTCTTGACCTTGTGCTGAAGCGCAGTTACTTCTTTCTGGGAGCTTTCGAGTGATGACTTGGCAACATCCAGCTTCTTTTCAGCATCCTTAGCCTGCTTGTGCGCTTCGTCAAGTTTGGTGTCAAGCTCCTGCATCGCCTTTTGGAAGGCGGACTCATGATCCTTCTGTGACTTGGAAAGTTGTTCCTGGAAGTTCTTTACATTTTTATGCAGAGCCTCAATTTCTGACTGTTGCTCATCTTGAACATGCCTCGCGTGAGAGGCAGCCTTTTCTGCTTCAGCGTGCTGTCTCGCAACATTCTCCTTGTGTCTCGCTACTTCCCTTTCTAAAGCACTTCTTCGCTGCTCGAGATATTCCTTTTCTGCCTTGTGCTGTCTGTTAGCCTGCTCCAATGCGATGGCGTGGTCGTTTTGTATTTGTGCAAGTGCCGCCTCATGCTCACTTCTTAGAGTATGGATTTCATGCGCAAATTCTTGCTGTGTTGCGCGCATTTCCTCTTCGTGGTTGTTCTGTAGGCTTTGGTTGATCTGCTTGATCCTGCCAAGTTCAACCGCCGTGGTCTCCTTTGTCCTTCGATGCTCAAGCTCTTCTTGATCGAGTTTGTGACGAAGTGAGGCCAACTCTGCTTCGGCTGCCTCCAGGTTTAACTTTTGCTCCTCCAGCTCAGCCCTCAGGCTGTCGACAAGCTCCCGAGAAACGCCTTTTTGCATACCATTGGCCATGATCGAGACCTCAAATCCGGGCTCCCGATCTATCGCCCTAAGAAAACGGCTAAAGTTATCCTTGAAAAATTCCACAAATGTCTGGTCAAAATACACATCCGGCAGACCAGTGTCGGACATAGTAGGCAAAACCTCAAAATCCCTGATGAAAGGCGACTCTCTCAGCTTCGTGAGTCTGTCAATGAAAATTTCACGAGTAAGGCTCTTTAGTAATACACCATGCAAAGTGGCTCGTGGTATGGGCGAATCTTTCGTAGAAAATTCGTAGATGATAGCGAGTAAGAACGTGCATAAGCCTGCAACAAGGGGCATTGTAGGCGAAGCGACTTTGACCGCCGATATGAGGCCCTGAACCGTGCTGCCTTCACCTAACAAATCATTTACTGCATTTGGATCCTCAAACATCCAGATTGAAAGCAACATGAGGTAACCAATGAGGGCTTTCTCGTCTTCCGGATGCTGAACACCAGCGACCACATTACTGGTAATGCTTTGGACAAATGTAACAACTTCGTACTCATCTCCTCCTTCCGTACCATTTTCGCTTTCAGAGACTTTCAAAGCGATATCTTTACTCTCGGGATGATCAATCAGCAGGTGCAGAAGAAGCACAGCAGCCATCCATTGCTGGTAGGGATCAGAATTTGCGCGAGTATTGGGCGGCTCCAGCAGAACAGTAAGAATGTTGGGGACTGCGTCATCACCGCTCCGATGGCCCTCGATTGCTCTACGTATTACATGGCCTCGAATGCCATTGTGGCCCTCGAAAAATGCTTTGACGCAGTTACAAGCAGCTAGTCGAACGTCGAAGAAGGGCGTAGCAGAAGAGTCAAGAGTCAATTCCAGCAGCGACTCAATGACATTTGACTTATCGACGTTGGAAGGGGTACTAGTGCCAGACTTGGTCGAGGTCGTCTTTGGTGTAGCACGTCCGTTGATAAATGCGGTGCGTTGCCTAACTGCGGGCACGGCCAAGTCGCCGAATTGTTCCTGAAGGCCTGGATTGCCCCTTATGACACCTGCGCAGGTCTCTAGAGCTCGCGCTCGGACATTGGAGCCGAAAGTCGGATGAAATGCAATCTGCAAGACACGCTGCAGGACACCACTCCTCCAATATGCTTCCTGAGATAAAGCTGTACCTTGTGAGCCTCTTACGAGAAACAGCTGAAGCACGGTAAGCAAACCCCATAGATTGATGTCCCTTTGCGGCCGGGCCCAATCAGCAACACCATCAATGCTCTCCTCGTCCTTGATGACTTGACCAAGTAGTTTTGCTACTCTTGAAACACAGCCGATTTCGCGAAAGTAAGCCTGATTTGAAGGATTCAGCTTAAGCAAGTTACTGAGCAGTGACAGACAATCTTGAACGGTGGTCGAGCCGTGAGTGAGGCCGCCTTCCCCATCGATCATAGCAAAGACGCGGTCGAAGGCGTTTTCGAAAGCAACGACTTTTTGCAACTCGGGCGAGGTTGGTGTCAAGGCGACAAGCAACAGCAAGGCCTCGTTTCGAACAGCTTCTCTTTTGTCGTCCAGCGCAGACGTTATTCTGGAGACACCAAGAGGCGCAGTGAAAATGGCGTCCTGGGCTCTTTGCGGGCGTGCAGCACAGACTTGAGACAGAATCTGTAAGGAATGCAGTCTGAGGAAGAAGTCGCCGGTGTCGAGGAGGTCTAGCAAAGCGGTAATATTGTCCTGCTGCTGGGTGAAAGAGTCGGCGAGCCAAAGGGGTATGTCGTCTGAGGCTTCTGGGCTATTTGCAGCGGGCTCAAAGAGATTGTACAAGGTCTCGAGGACGGCCTTGAGGGTATCTGGATCTTCTCCATCTCTTCTCAGGCCCGCAATGAGGTCGCGTAAGGCTCCTGAGGCCACAGAGGCAGGATAGAGTTTCGCAAAGCTTCGCAGTCCCAGAATGGCAGCACGTCGATCTTCTAGCAGGGTGGCACTAGACAAACGGCTGCTTAGGATAGCTATGGTGTCGGTCGCCGTCTGCTTCGCAGGTGCTTGTGATTCGAGGATGCGCAACATGTTGACGGCTGTCGAGTTCGACTCTGGCTTTGGATACTGGGCATTTTGTACCTAGACAGCGGTCATGGTGGCTACTCTATCGCATATTGACGGACGTGTGTCTCTGCTCCCTTATCAGCCAGCTGGAGAGATTCCCTCGACGAGGTGGTTTGTAGAGACCGATGCATTTCCTAAAACGTTGTCAGGCTCGACTTTGCAGGCGTTGATCACCAAGACAGGAGGTCTAGCCCATTCCGGAAACCGTCGGTCGCGCCCCTGCACATGCGCCAGCGCGGCAGCGCCGGGGCCTTTCCGGGAGTCGATCCCTCTAGGGTCCTTGATCGAGTGTGATGACTCTCAATGTCGTTGCAAACAAATCTTTCGTCGCCTGGCACTGATACACGGGTACACCACCTGTACTTTCTTTATCCCCCAAACACCCTGTTGCTGCCCCTGTTGTACTTGTCTGGCAGTCACGCACTTGAGGCTCGCTGACCAGTGCGCTTGTGCACACTCCTGCGAGGCTTGCAATCGTGATTTGCCCAGGTTCGAAACTTTGCGAGGCCGAAGGCAGCTTACTTGATGAGATTGTCAAGGAACGAAGATTCTCTATCCTACAACTTGCGGCAGTACTGACCACAGCACATCGCCAGCATGGGTGTTCCAGCGCTCTTCCGATGGCTCACCAAGAAATATCCCAAGGTGCGCGGTTCCAGCTTGTTTTCTATACGAGATGCTAACCGAATTTCAGATCATCACTCCTGTGATCGAGGAGACTCCTTACGAGATCGATGGCGTGCAGTATCCTGTCGATACCACCAAGCCGAATCCAAATGGAGAAGAGATGCACAACCTTTATCTCGACTTCAATGGCATTGTTCATCCCTGCTCACACCCCGAGAACAAACCTCCCCCAGCCAACGAGAGCGAGATGATGATGGCCATCTTCGAGTACACAGAACGTGTCGTTAATATGGTTCGACCACGGAGGCTGTTGTACATCGCAATCGACGGAGTCGCTCCGAGAGCAAAGATGAATCAACAACGAGCTCGTCGTTTCCGCTCGGCAATGGACGCCAAAGAGGCTGATGAGAAGAAAGCAGAGCTGCAAGTTCTTTTGCGACAACAACGCGCCGCCCGGGGCGAACCCGAGCAAGTAGATGAGGTTATCAAGAAAACATGGGATAGCAATGTCATCACGCCTGGCACTCCTTTCATGTTCATTCTTGCTCAGTCAATCCGCTTCTGGTGCCAGTGGAAACTCAATACCGACCCTGCATGGGCTGAGCTCAAGGTCATCATATCGGACGCCAGTGTACCTGGTGAAGGTGAGCACAAAATCATGCAGTTCATTCGTTCCCAGCGTTCAGACCCCGACTACGACCCCAACACCCGACATGTCATGTACGGCCTGGATGCCGACTTGATCATGTTGGGCATTGCCACCCATGAGCCTCATTTCCGTGTCCTCAGAGAAGATGTTTTCATGCAAGATGCAAAAGCGAAAACCTGCAAACTGTGCGGTCAACCAGGGCACTATGCAGAGAATTGTCGTGGCACCGCCAAAGAAAAGTCCGGAGAGTTCGATGAGAAAGGTTCTACCCCAGATCTGAAGCCCTTCGTATTTTTGAACGTTCCTATCCTTCGTGAATACCTCGGTGCAGAGATGTATGTTCCAGGTCAAACCTTTCGTTTCGATCTCGAGCGTGCGCTTGATGATTGGGTATTCATGTGTTTCTTTGTTGGCAACGACTTCTTACCACATCTACCCTCGCTCGACATTCATGAAGATGGTATCGACAAGCTTATTGCGATTTGGAGGGACAATATCCCAATCATGGGGGGCTATCTCACATGCGACGGTGAAGTAGACCTTTCTCGTGCTCAAGTCATTCTGCAGGGCTTGGCAAAGCAGGAAGACGCAATCTTTAGAAAAAGAAGAGAGACCGAAGAGCGACGCGAGAGAAACCAGGAGCGTCGGAAGAGGCAGGATGAACAGCGTGAGGAGCGGAACTCCAAGCGGCGACGAAGCTCGCCGGACTACACCAAGGGAGCCACCCCAAACGCACCACCGAAGCGAAACACATTCGACATTACAAGCTTACCGCAGACCTCATCTATCAACTACAATATGGTGGTCAATCGAGGCGCTGCTGAAAAGGCGATCACGTCCAACAAGAGCGCTGCAGCCGTCCTCAAAGAGAAAATGCTAGCGAAGCAAAATGAAATACCGACAACAGAGGCAACCAACGGCGCTTCTTCTGCAGAGACACCTCCGCCCATTTTGGGCAAGCGAAAGGCTGAGCTCATGGCAGATGGTGATGAGGACACCGAATCAGATTTTGGTACGCCGGGCCGGGCCACACCAGTTACTGACGAGCCAGTCAAGAAGAAGTTTGACCCTGATAATCCACCTCCTGACACAGTCAGGCTCTGGGAAGAGGGCTATGCCGACCGATACTATGAGCAGAAGTTTCATGTCTCACCCAATGATATCGAGTTCCGCCGTAAGGTTGCCAACGCCTATGTTGAAGGTCTTTGCTGGGTCCTGCTCTACTACTTCCAAGGCTGTCCTTCGTGGACTTGGTATTATCCTTATCACTACGCACCATTTGCCGCAGATTTTGTGGACATTGGGACGCTGGATATCAAGTTCGACAAAGGGACGCCGTTCAAGCCCTATGAGCAGCTTATGGGTGTGCTACCTGCGTCTTCAAACCATGCTATTCCAAATCCATTCCACCCACTCATGACGGACCCTGATTCTGACATTGTTGACTTTTATCCAGAGGACTTTGACCTGGATCTGAATGGCAAGAAACAGTCATGGAAGGCGGTCGTCCTCCTGCCTTTTATCGATGAGAAGCGTCTGTTGAAGGCAATGGCTACCAAGTATCCAGAGCTAACTGAAGATGAGCACATGCGGAACGAACCAGGCAAGGAAGCTCTGATCATCTCGGACAAACATCCCCTTTATGACGATCTTGCTATCGAGTTCTACTCGAAGAAGAAAAAGGGCGAGGTCTTGAAGGAAGTGAAGTTGAGCATGCGAAAGGCACGACTCGCCGGCAACGTCTCCAAGAATGAGACTTTCCTCCCACATATGGATCTCCGTGGTCCAGAGGAAGATATCACATTGGACCCTGTTGTTGACGATGATTGCACGATGAGCGTGCACTATGACCTACCTCCTAAAACCCACGTGCACAAATCGATGCTCTTCCCAGGTGTCGTCCTTCCACCAGCAGTTCTCGACCAAGCTGATGTCGCCATCCTCAAGTCGAAGGCTCGCAATTCAGGTCGTGATTTTGGCGGTGCACCACTCTATGACAACTCCAGACGGGATCCCATGGCAGATGCCCAATTCCGCCAGCCGCGAATCAATTACGCGGCAGATCGACCTCCACTACCACCAGTGCCTGGGAGAAACGGAGGAAACTACCCACCACCGCCGCCACCGGATCCAAGGACACTTGACCCCAGTAATCCATTTGCAGCCTTCCTCGACCCCAAGTTTGCTCCTGGTATGCCAGGCTTCCGAGGTCCACCACCACCACCGCCACCGCAACAGGGGCGACAATCATACGCATACGTTGGCTATGATCGAAGAGACGATCGGGGCGGGCATGGACGACAAGATCAATACTATGGCAGTCAGCAACAGCCAGAGTATCCACCTCAGCGCTATGGCGGGCAGTATGACAATCGAGGTCGACAAGATGGGTATAACAGGGGCGGTGGGTACCAAAATGGGATGAGACAGGATTATAGCCAGCAACAGCAGAACCAGTGATATTATCAAGGCGGACAAAATGGATATGGCAGGCGATAGTGTTTGCTGCTCTATTGATGCTCTACAGTTAGTAAAGCGGCTCATGTGAGTTCATCTTCGGCGAGCATCCACAAGAAGACCGCAAGAGAGTAGTGTGTAAGTCGTACTTCTCGTTCTGAAGTGCAGTTGTACTGCAGTGGAGATGGGTTTTGTGTTCCACCATCCAAAACACCCTGGCTCTTCAGGTTCTTCTCTAGGACCAGGCATATCTTTAACAATCCAAGAAATATACTTGTCACTCACTGCTCATGACCATGTCGTCTCTCTAACCTCATTTTTGCGCCCCTTCGACTCGGCTCGGTTTCCCCACCGCCCTTTTACCCCCTCACTTACACTGTTCTCTACCGCAGCTCAATACCTATCCGATCTTCCCCTCACCCCGCAAGATCTCTCACTTGTCGTACCCACAAATACGTATAGATATATTGCTTACAATCGAAATGTTCGGCTTAAATTGACGCACAGATTTAATCTGCCTGTCCCGGGTGGTACGGCCCCTTCCATTACCGCTTTCACAGCGGCTCATGCTGACCCTGTCGCAGGGGTGGCGCAATGGTAGCGCGTTGCTTTCCGGTACTCTCAGTGGTGCATGGCAAAGGCTGGGTAAATACGCCCGTGCCCTATGTTCTATTGTGGTTCGTTGCTGACTTGTCGCAGGGGTTCGAGTCGTACGTGGCCCGGTGTCTGTAGATGTGTGTTGCGGTGTACTAACTCTTGGTGCACAGCCCTCCTCATCGAACATTCGTTCCTTTTTGGCCCTTGGCCGAACGAGGCAGAGAGGGGGTGAATAGGCAGTTTAATTAGCTTTTTGGGTCTCTCAAAGGGCGGGCAATTCCTTCTACGAGGCCAGTCGGTGTCATTACATCGTAGCTATCCATCTGCAGGGCTTCTAATCTCGAGTGACGGGGGCAAAACGTGCTTAGCATAACAATGCACGGGAAGAAGGTGTTGGTGTCGCCTTCGTTCGAACAGTCCATTTCCTCTACGAGAATCACGCTTTCGCCTTTTGTGCTTTCGCAATTGACGACAGTGTCATTGCGCCAAATATACACACATTTCCAATGAGGCATTAGAATCATGTACTGTCTTCCCCAATCCGCTCCCGAAGCAAAGTCAGGTGTCATATCTGGAGTGGTTGCAATATCGAAGCAAGTCTTTGCTTGATTGCGGTCTTTCTAGTTGCCCAAATTGACCGCGCCCCTCTTTAAATTTGCAAAACCCTGAGTTTGAGCGCACACAAATTAGTTCTGTTGCGTGCAACATGTTCCGTCTTGATTGTATGGGTTCATGAACAGCTCATCATGATCATCAATCAACTATTTACCAGAAACAATCAATGTGCGGGACGTGCTGATTTACGGATGCTACATGTTAGCTTGGGACACACATATTTGTTACCAAACGTTAGCTATAGCTAGGAAGACTCGAACATCGACAAGCTCCTGCAACAAAGATCTCGTGCCATTGGAACTTCAGTTAGAGTACTACACATCAAAGGTATGGATGTATCAGGTGCTACATGAGGAGTCAGTCGATGAGAACGATACTGCTTATGTTCATCCTCTTATTTACTTCTTCGGCCGCATTGCACCTCGCCCAACATTCTCCGGGTCGAAGAAAGAGCATTGGAACACTGCGTAATTGACCAAGCATGTTAACACCACCTTGCTCAACCAAAGCACCTAATTTCTGCTTTTCTCCACACACTCTTGGCCCAGTGAACGCCAGGAATTTGTTATAATCTGTGATGCCCATTCTGGTTCGTGAGATCATGCTTCGTGCTGGCACGGACATTTTCGTGGCAGCATGCATTAAAATTGTTATTTCCGCTGGATGCTTGATCGAGTGATCGATTTTGACTGTTGAACAAGGGTCCAAGTTTGGTCCAGTCAAGCCGTTTACATCTCCCAATTGTCCCCGTCAAACATGCCCTCGTCGTGTGTCCCCGTCCTTTGGATGCCTGACATCCTGTTTCCAGGAAGACTCTGATTCGTTCGTGTTCTTGACAATAGGTTCTCATCAAAGTCGCCTTCTCTTTGCGCATACTGCTGCTCCAACGCGCTATCGTCAACAAAAGTAAAGCCTTTAAAAGCGTTTTGCATTGTTGGTGATAATGGTGTTGAAGCAGGTAAGGCGCCGGCTGCAAGCGCTTGGGCACGTGCATTGAGCGATGAAGATGTGTTGAGGGCGTTCGTAAACTCAGGATCGAAATGCGATGTGTCGGCCATTGAGCTTAACTTCGGTTTGAATGGAGGTACGAGGTTCTTCTTGCCCAATGCCTGCCAATCGACATCGGCGAAGAAGGGGTGCTCGATCAGCTCATCAGCATCCCTGTTTGCACCCAATCTGTGTTTCGGATTTCTGTTCAGCAAGCCCTTTACGAAGTTTCGACCTTCCGTGGATAGTGCATCTCGGGGGAACCTGACCTTGCCAAAGGCGATGTTCTTGTACATCTGCTGTGTATCCTCTGCATAGAACGGCGACCAGCCGCAGCACATTTCGAAGACGAGTACCCCAAGCGACCAGAAATCGACCATCTTTGTATATCCTTGCTCGTCAAGTAGGACTTCTGGTGCCAGATATTCTGTGGTGCCGCAGAATGTGTTTGTGGTGTCATTCTTCGTCAGATTCGCTTTCGAGAGTCCAAAGTCGCATAGCGCGATATGGCCATTAGCGTCAAGCAAAATGTTCTCTGGCTTGAGATCTCTGTAGACAATATCGTGCTGGTGTAGGTGTTTGAGAGCTAGAATGAGTTCTGCGATATAGAACTTAGCTCTGTCCTCCTTGAAGCGGCCTTCTTTCTGCAAGTGCCAGAATAGTTCCCCTCCAGACATAAAATCTGTCACGAGGTACAAGTCTGTTGGTGTTTGGAAGGAGAATTTCAGCCCAACTATGAATGGCGAGTCGGTCATTGCTGTTCTGACTAGGATGTTCCTCTCGCCGAGCGTATGAGCAATTTCCTTCTTCTGAATGATGACTTTTTTGGAAAGCACTTTCATGGCATAGATTCGACCAGTATCCTTCTTTCGCACCTGGTATACTTGTCCGAAAGTGCCTTTTCCGACAAGCTTCAAAATCTGAAAGTCGTTTGGCCCAAATTGCTTCTTCTCGACTTTGGAAAATTGCATTTTGACAAAGATCTCTCCTGTGATCTTGGAGTCCTCAGGCGCACGCGCTCCTAGTGGCATCCACCCTTCAACGAAGGACGTTTGCTCGTCCATCTTCACTCTTGTTCGGACATGTCCCAGAAAGATATCCTCGTTCGAGCCGGGCCGTCGGTCGTAGACTGAGATATCGATTTCCGACTGTTCGCCGGTCACGTCACTACGCAGAAGTTAGAATTTGTGCAGCACCAACCGGCCGGACACTTACAAAGTGGCTTCGTGATCCCATTGAGGATCTGTCACTTTTTCAAGACCTCTATTATCATCGTTACCATTGGTGCTGCTCTGGCGACTTCGCATTGGGATCGTCATGGGTTTGCCCATATCGCTATCCGTCCTTCTGATCGGTACTGAAGACAAATTAGACATGTGCGGCCTCTTCTCCTCGCTGTCCAGGTCCATCCGATCATGTCGAGGACCTTTCGTTATGTACTCGTTCCACTCAAACACACAGACACAGTAGGGATCAACGGCCGGCCTTAAACCTCGGCCTTCAGCTATTCTTACAATTAACTTGCCTCGAGGCGTACCAGTCGGTAAGGAATCACTTTGTCTCGCAGAGGTGGCGGTCTGCCCACTTGCGCCGTCGTCAGATGCGGTCGCGCTCGCGTTAGATCGGGGCGATCGTGCATCGTGTGTTGAGGCTCTGGGAGTCAGAGGAGGGGTGTTCTTTTCACGCGACTCCGCAGCCGCGTCCAAAGTTAGCTTGCTTAGTTCCTTAACAGAAATGGAAGAGTCAGGTTGCTCAGTGCTAGGAGGAGATGATGGGGTTGTGCTCTGTGGAGAGTGCGAAGACGAAGTAGGATTAGAGAAATGAGCGGCTGCAACAGAATTCCTAGTCACACTTGAAGTTGGCAGAGATTGATGTCGTTGGGCTTTCGAGGCGAATGTGCTCTTTGGCCTCACAAGAGTTTTCAGAGCCTGAGTGATCGATGCGAGGCCGCCCTCGGCCAGTGGTCCGCCATTTTCAGCGGCTCTGCCATCAGTCTTAATCTCGTATGGATCGGATGATATAGGAGTAGGCGGACCTCCAGAATTGACGCGCTTCTTGGCATGCTCAGGGGTGGCGTAGCTCACGTCGTCGGAAGTTGGCGGCGCGTCACCGACTTGCTCGTGATCGACCTCGACGAGCGAACCCATTGAGCCGGTAGAAGCACGTCGACTAGGCCGACTATCGGATCGCACATGCTTCGAGGGGTAATTTGCAGCACCAGAATCGGTAGAAGGGGTTGTGACAGCTGGGGATTCGGTGGTAGATGACTTTGAGAAGGCCTGACTACCCACCTGTCCAAAATAGCTATTTATTATTCCCGGCATCCTTTTATCCTGAAAGTCTGGTCGTGGCGTTTGAACTCCCGACGGCGTTGGGGCGCCCGAGAGAAGATTGTCGTGCGCACGCTCTTCGCTTCCGTGCCTGGCAGAACTGCAGACATGTTAGTTGCACCCATTGGAGAGAAACGTGTGTTGAGATGCGAACTCCCAAGGCTATCAGTCCTTGGCCTGCTGTGTGTTGGCCCTTGCTGATTGAAAACTTGCGCAGGGCTTCCACGTATGACATGTGACTTTGCGGGCTTCGACAGCAAGGACAAGACTCGTGCCACCCGTGAGTCATTCTTTGAGCGATGTCCTCGATCTCAGCGAGGTGGGAGTGATGCAGATAAAGAGCGCAGACAGAGAACAAGACGTACTTTTGTGCCATTGCTTGCCTCAACAGATCGGCAGCAGTATGTGGGTTGACGCCAGCCTGCGCCATGATGTACTAATAACCAGCGACCAGCTGCAACCCTGAGATGCGTTGCAAGCTCGTCATACG
This sequence comes from Herpotrichiellaceae sp. UM238, assembly GCA_000315175.1. Taxonomy (NCBI): domain Eukaryota; kingdom Fungi; phylum Ascomycota; class Eurotiomycetes; order Chaetothyriales; family Herpotrichiellaceae; species Herpotrichiellaceae sp. UM238. The sequence goes on along the minus strand of AMYF01000148.1, from coordinate 24,986 downwards.
CAGCACAAATGCTCTGGTCGCTGTTGACGTCCGTCTGTTGTTGTCTGCGGAGAGTGGAATCGAGCTCGAAATCTGCTTTTGAGGTTGGGACAATACGGAGGAGAGTCGGCAAGTATTGCAAGTGCAGGCTTCTCGTTGTACTCGGGAAAGGTCGTTTGGAGAAGCAAAGATCAGCAGCGCCGGGATGACGCAGCAACTGGATTGCTTCCGTTCGTAATTCTACCGCGACAAAATCTCCTTTACTTCTTGAACATTTGTGCGTAGTCAAGGCTGACAACAATTTCGGCCGTCGTGTGGGCAAATGTGCGAAGTAAGTGTGAGAGACAAATCCGGGACTACAGACGTCGAGCAGAACTTCACCTGCGCAGGCTCACATCTTGCCTTCAAGAATCATCTAGCACTTCCGTTTTGGGAGCACTGAGCAGACAGAAGACAAAACTCGACGACGTTGTGGTGGGGAAGCGCCAACTGCCAACTACCTACAGCTGTCCAATGTCCCGCCTAGTCCGTGACCCTGTTGTGAAATTTTGAGCGTCTAGTCCAGCCTAAGGGCGCGCCAGGTGAGGAGAATTTTGACTTGGTAGCCAGTTCCCACCTTATCCTATAGAAGCCTAGAACCAAAATCAAAAGCAGAGCCAAATGCAAGTAACACGTGCAAATTTGGCCTTGTAGCAACGCACGAGCCTCAAAGCGGTAGCTTATTCAGAGAGCCCGCGATCTTGAGTGCTTGCAACACTACATCGACGTATGCAGCTGTTCTAAAGCGCGAGATCTCAATTGTCGTTTCCGGAGTATATTCGTGGGGTGTGTAGACGACTTCACAGGTTCCGTGTGTCAGGACATGGTGTGCAGTCTTCACCCACGTCTAATCCGAAGCAATGCGGACGGGTACAGATGCATTGACACGAATTCAGTAACATTGGTTGCCCTTCAGCAGGCCTTGCAAAATTTTCTGAGATTTCAAATCCTGTGAAAAGCAGAAATCCATAGGACTTCATCGTGGTACGCAGACTAACACAACCTGGGATGCTGACTCAGTGTACCCTTCTACATGGGGCGCAGTAGTGCAGCACTTATGACACGAAAGGTGCGCCGTATTTTCCGCTGCCGCGATTTGCTTTTTCCCGTGTCTCGCGTTTGGTGCCAGCGCCCGCGTCATACGAATACTTGCGCGTCCATGGCTATCGACTGACTTGAATTATTAGACTGACCACTAGAAGGCAGAAAGGTAGAGTGCGACTGCACGGCATGGCACGACGGCCGAGGCTAGCAGCGCAGGCTGCCAGAGCGTCTCTGCGTAATTTAACCACCTTGTGCGATGTTGCATCTTGCTAATGTTTACAGAAACGCCTATCCCCAGACTATCCGATAACGAAGACGAAGAAATGACTGAAGCCCCTCCCACTGATGCACCCACTCCGCAAGATGATGACGAAGGAGGTCACGATCAGGTCGATGACGACGATGAGCAGGGAGAGCCTGAAGAGCACCCTACACCATCCAGACTTGAGCGTAATGAGCAAACTCCACGGCGGAGAGGGCGGCTTGGAAGAGGTCGTGGCAGAGGGAGACCTAGAGTCCAGGCTATGAAGGACGATAGGTCGGACGATGGCCAAGAAGCGTCTGATGCACCTGCGCCGAAGCGCCGAGGCGGTTTCCGCGGTCATCGAGGTGGAAGATGGGCCAACCGCCGTGGAGGTACAGCCCGAGCCACGCAAATACCGGTCGACGAGGATGGCAATACGCTGAATGTTGTCAACGACGAGATTGAGCTCCCGGAGGATCCCGAGGGCGAGGAAAAGATCAACAAGGACGGCGAACTTCAAGGTGGCAGGGAATACCGTGTGAGAACATTCACACTTCTTGGAAGAGGCAAACGACTTTATATGCTGTCAACCGAGCCTGCTCGATGTATCGGTTTTAGAGATTCCTATCTGTTTTTCCAAAAGCACAAGCATCTCTACAAGATTATCATAGACGACGAAGAGAAGCGGGATTTGATCGATCGAGATCTAATACCACATTCCTACAAGGGCCGCTCGATAGGTGTTGTGACAGCAAGGTCAGTATTCCGCGAGTTTGGTGCGAAGATTGTCATTGGCGGAAAGAAGGTCACTGATGACTATGATGTCGCTGCGGCCAAAGAAAGAGGCGACGTCGAGGGCGAACTGGCAGTGCCAGAAGACCGAATGCCCGCTTCCGGGGAGGAGTATAATCGAAATCAGTATGTGGCGTGGCATGGTGCAAGTGCTGTCTACCACACGAATCTGCCGAGCGTGCCCATGCAAAATGGCAAACCGCTTGAAGGGAAGAGGAAACGAATCCATGTTACAAGCGACAATTGGATGCTTGAGCACGCGCGAGACTCAAGCAGATTCAACTCAACTTTAGCAGCAAGCCGTGAAGAGAACAAGGGTGGTGTCTACGATGTGCACACGAACACTATGCAGTGGCCAAACAATATGCAGCCTACTCATGCCAGGTGGGAGCCCATCAACGATGAATATCACCAAGACGATGAAGTCGAAGCGCTCAGTTCGAATTTTTCGAAAGTGTACCCGGTCTATGCTCGCAACTTTCAAATACATGATCTGTGCGCAGAGAGTGCGCCCTTCTCTTCCATGCCCAATCCCGGGTGGGGAAGCAATGGCAATACCCTCGCTAGCATTCCGCCAGACATTCTGGAAGAATTACCTGCTAATTGCCGTGAGGCTTTCATTGGGGCGATTGACGAGGAATTGAATTGGCGCAGCAAGTGGTTAAGTGAAAGTACCGACGGCCATCGAGCACATCTTCTGTCATCTGTGGACTGGTATCCGAAGTAGACAGGCTGCGTTCGTATCTAGTGCACCTCGCGATTTGAACATTAGCGAAGGCGTTCGGCGTGTGCATCAATTTCTACGACTGTTTGGCCGCTGCAGGTGATGCGGTCAATGACCGCACCTTGACAGTTGGAATATTGATCTTCTTGACCGCGCAACTTTGAAAGGCTTTCCAAACACGTGATCATGGTGCTCCTCTGCCGATGTTATCAGGCTTGGAATTGCCAACTTCGGGTACGAATGCCTGAACACTCGACTGTTTCGGGATCATTACGCGATAAGTGCGGTCCTCCATGCTGGGTATCTTGCCGAAGCTTCGTCAGCAGACGCTCATCTCGTGGGACTAGATCTGTTCAGACATGAGGGAACTTGTCCGAAGTAACTAAGCGCAGCCGGGAATTTCCATGACGAACCCTCCATACTCACGAAGTCTGCGGCCTTGTGAAGTCTGAATAGATCGCTGCCTGCCCATACTAACCGCTCGTATTGTGGTCGTGGCCAAGAATATAGACCATCAGCAAGATAGCGGAGTTGTTTCAGAGTATCAAAGGCACGCTAGAAGCATGATTCCGTATTCAACGTGATCACATGTAGCGGCGTCCGCGATGGACGGAGTTATATGACTAATTTGTTCATTGATAGTAAAATAATGGTCATGATTGCAAGACTTCTCGGCAAGAGCCTGCGGACGGTCTCACGAATGCATGTGTAAAACTCATCAGGTCCTTGTGTACGGTCTGGGTAGCATCGGGCCTCGCACGCCTGAAGAATCGACGACGTCAATGGACAGTCCCGTTCCGTTCAGGACAATCTGAATAAACGGTGCATATCGTACGAGGAAAAAAAGTCGCATTCAAGCGCCAAACCAGACCCAAATGCAACAAACACCGCTGATGCACGATCCTGATCCCAGTTCAATTCCATTACGATCAATATCGTTCCAGATCAAGGTACCTGAGATTCACCGAGGGCTATCTTGGATAATTCGCGGTTCTGCTGCCCTATTGCTACAATGACTTTTGTTCAGTCTCTCAAGGCAGAAGAATTTGTCGAAACTGTATAAATTTGAATTCGTTGACTGACCCAGAAAGGAAGCCGACCGTCCGGCACGTGCGGCCACATCTAAGAATAAACGCCGTTGCGCCGTTTTCGCGCACATTCCTTAACGGACAAAAACCCTGACGCAATTTCCTTGATTCGCGAAATGATGCTGTTGAGACAAATCTAAACGCACAGACCGATGGCACAAAAGAGATTAGAACATTGGTTCGCATGATGATATCGATAGTCGTCTGTCCATCAACAATGTTTGTGCACATGGACCTATTATTTTGCCTCCACCACAGGATGCACCATGATGGAAATAAGCAAGAACAATAAGGGATTTTCTGGCGTAATTCGTCCTCGGCACCGGACGACCCATCTTTTGATGAGCTGCTTATGCCAGCCTGGGCTTCCTAGTCCACCGTCATTAGGTAAAGCGCAGGCCAACCAGCAAGCATGCAGACCGAATCCCAAGCCAACAATTGCTGACACTACAAAGGGCTAGACGCAGATTGGCCGCTGCGGTTGGCTCGTCACGCTATCCACATCGTCCCCCATCGCATCTCGTACTCGACAGGTCCACGAAGCGCCCTCAGCAGGACTTGTCATCTGCCATCATCTGCTCGGGCTGACCATCATATTTTTCACTGCATGCCTAGTCTTTCCGAACGCTGCCACAGCGAGCGGCAGTAGTCCAGAATTAGTGTCCTTTTTGCCCTCGTCCAAGCGAAGAATTAGTCGTGGTTGCAGAAAAGATGGTCCAGCTTGCTCCTTTCTGCGTGCATTTACTGCATCACTGGTGACCGTACATCGCTCCCCGAGTTTTCGCACCGCTCTGGTCGCAGTCTGCTCCTCGTTTTCTGCCGAGTCTCGTCTTTGCCACGTTTCATACTTCTTCTTCCGTACTCTCACCTCTTTCACTCTCCTTCTGGATTGTCGAGATTTGCAATTCTACCACGCTCAACGCTCCGGCAACATATCTGCGAGGTAACCAACCGACGACTGAATTGAGAACTGGTGCAGATTAGCTCGCCTGGGCTTACTACGCGCGCACACGGCCCTGGGGCTCTTCGCATGCTGCGCAATTTCGGGTGCTGGTAGTGTGGAAACACTCAGCGTGATTGCCACAATTTCCACTACGACACCTCCCGCCGCCAGCGTCTCAAGTCTAGGATTGATCCTCATTGCCTTCAGATTTGCTTTTCAGCGGTTGTTGTGGCAAGGGCAAATCGTCCTGACCTTTTCGAGTGTGCAGCTCATCGAGCGTCGGACCGTTGGTGGGCCGAAGGAGAACAGGCTACATTCACCAAACGATCTCAGTGGCTGAGCCGATTCACCTAATACCAAGCCTCCCCAGCCCATTCACTCGTCGAATGGAACAGGCTCGTCGCCGTTGAGACTTTGCTTCAGAGCTTTTGCATCTGCCTGTCGCAGACCTTTCAGCACACTTGTTACCATCGAGGTCCTTTTCACCGTATAACGTCTGCGCCACCTGCTGAGTCTCTTCGGACGCCATCGGACTCCTAGGTAACACTGTATGTCTCTACCCGCGACATCATTCAGCATCTGTGCCTTGCACAGACTTGTTGTACTGTCTTCGTTTCTGCACCTTATTTAGTTACTGCCGGCTGACAGAACATCCCTTTAGGCTCACCGCTACGGACTCCGGCTTCACACGCACACCAAAAGACCGACGAGCTTTTCACTAAGTCTTGTCACCATAAAAAATCACCTCAAACGCTTGTCGATCAACACCGACCGCACGGACGTAAGAATAGACCATTGCGCTGCAATCGGCACTGGATCTGTTTGCTTGACTCACCGCCGATTTAATAACGACCAAGTCGTCGCGGAGAATTGCGTTCCTCAACAACGCCGTAATACTTCGAAACTCCTTCATGAGTGGCATCTAAATCAAACTACTCTACACAGACTGAAGCTTCGGCTTTCGACGCTTTCACGCGTCCCTTGCGGTCAGACGTACCGTCTGTACCGCGCCCTCCTTACAGCATGTCTGCCTTCAATAAATGGGCCTCGCACGGCCTCAAATCAAGGCTGCCGCCAACGCCACCTGAGTACTCGACCACATATCTTACGCCCATGAGCGGTACTTTCGAAGATGCCCGAGCATATTACTCGTCGCGCCCTCACCAGTCCAGACATAGCTATTCTTCCCGCGACTACAATGATCGACAACAACAAGTACCTGCATACTCGGCTCATCAAGCTCACGGTCGATCGAAGCCTCTACCAAACATGGCGGATTACACGATGAACTATCCTCAGCCATTCCCTGTACAGTACCACTACGGACCCTCCACAATACCCGTCCTACCTCCGATCCAGGTTCCAGAGGAGATGAATTATGCTTCACAATACCCTCAACCTCAAGTGGAAGCGAAGCAAAAGGAGGAAAAACCCACTGGTGGCGTGGCACAGCACCTTGACTATGAGATGGACATGATGGCCAATTTCGTTGCGGAAATGTGTCACCAAATGGTATCGCGCATCAGCGCCTCGCCAACACCACAATTTCGAAAGTACGTTTCGCAGATACTTGCGTCCACACGTCTACCGAGTTCGACCATCATGCTTGGGCTGTTCTACCTCCAAGAGCGTATGAAATTCGAGACAAGAGACCTCGGCTCATCAGGTTCGCTCATGAGGATGCTAACGACCTGTCTTCTACTTGGCAGCAAATTCCTTGATGACAACACCTTTCAGAATCGGTCGTGGGCCGAAGTAAGCAACATCCCCGTCCAAGAGCTTAACGCCATGGAACTCGAATGGCTCAAAGACTTCAAGTGGGAGATTCATGCGCTCATGTATGATCCTGATCAGGGCTTCTTCATGTGGATCGAACACTGGCACGCTTACGAAGAGAAGGCTCAACTTGCTCAGGCAAAGAGCTCTCAGAAGCTGACACCCATCAACACAAACCTCACGCGACATTCTCATGTACATCAACCCATGATGTCTCCTGAGGGTCCCATCCCACCTCAGTATCAGCATGCTGCACAGTACGATGCCACCTGGGCCGGATCACAGCACATCTCCGAATACTCTCCACCTTCTACACATCACAGTGGTCCTACTACACCTGACTATTACGCCAACAATTGGCATCATGCAACCATGGCTGATACGTATTCTCGCCTTTCTTGGAATGCCCCGGCCAAATCCGCATATTCCACGCAACGGTCACAGGTCTCACCTTACTATCCTCCTCAGTACAGCCAAGGATACCATCACGTCAACAGCTGGTCCCCTCATGGAGCACACTGTGGATGCGGTCTTTGCAGCAAGCAATCTGCCGACTATTACATATCTCATCCTGGGTATCACGTTCAGACCGTTGTTGGTTGAAGCTGCACAAAAGCCGTTAGTAATAGGAAAAGTACTTTGAGTTCTTTCTGCGATGTTTTACGTACGCCGTTTCTTTCCGGACTACTAGATGAGCCGATCAATTGCCAGCAGCCTCATCTTTGGTTGCCTTTTCGACTTTCTCTCTTGCAAGATGTATGAGCGTTCTCCGCGATCTAAAATCGACTTGTCACGAATTTCACGACATGGAAGGTTGCAGTCATAGCATCGTTCCGAGCATTATGCGTTCGTGGGTAACGCATGGGAGTATTAGAACGATTTTCACGACAGGATAGGAGTTTGGGAGGGAAAAGTCCAGCACAGACACCTTGCCAACCATTTCAAGCAAGTGCTTTTCCGCCGTCACTAGATTCGACGCTTTCACGATCACTCGTTGGCACATACCCACGATACCCAATAAGAGCTTTGGCTGAGGAATTTTTTTCAACGCATATCGATGTGGGCTTGAGATGTAACAATTTCTTTCTTTCATTGCAGGGTTTTCAATTGATGTTGAGCTCCTCTTTGAGGTTGGTATCGCATTTGTGTGGTTTCCTAGCGTCAGTCTTTCAAAGGAGCAAGGGGAGACTCAAGAAGGAGCAAATCGGGATCATATGGCGGGAACGCCTGATATTGTTGTCTTTAAAATCTCATGTTTCTGGGAATATACCCAATAGATCACATACAGCTACCGAAGCAATGATACAGTTGACGCCTTTGTTAGTCCAGACCTTGTATATTTGCTTCTTGAGGTAAAAGGCTGTTAGGCTTCACAATCACCAGCATAAACAGTGGCATCGTACGTTTAACGATGCTTCCCAGTGTCCCCGATGCTCTTGTGCAAATTGGAAAGGTTAGGGTTATGCCATTGGCCAGGCTGCCGAGGAATACGTCAGGATACGGCTCGGCACAGCCTCGCTCACGCCTTACGTTTTCTACATGTCGCCGTAATACTGACTAGTGAACGGTACCAACTAATACACTCATCACGACGAATTCGACACACCTGCGTATTTCTCATAACCCACCGCGTTCTTTGACACCAAACGCATCAACACAAGAGGCTTCATCGACTGTCATCTACAACTTCGTACACCATGTCTACCCTCGAAGATCTAGATGATATGGAGCGTGATGAAAAGGAGCAAAGGAAGGACAGAGATGACAAAGATAAGAAGCAGGCAAATGGTCAAGGCACCGCAAACGGCGACGCAGCAATGAAGGATGATGAAGACAAAAAGAACGACGAGGATTACATAGATGACGAGATCTTCCAATCCAGCACAAGAGACATCATCAATCGACGGCGGTTACTGGAAAATGAGCTCAAGATCCTGAAATCGGAATTTGCGCGGCTGAGGCACGAAGAGTCGACGATGAAAGAGAAGATCAAGGACAACTTGGAGAAGATCGAGAATAATAGGTAGGCAACAGCGACCATTCATTCCATCACAGCCGAGTCTAACATTCTGCTAAGGCAATTACCATACCTTGTGGGCAACGTCGTTGAACTACTAGATCTCGATGTCGAAGCAGAAGCCGCAGAAGAAGGAGCAAATATCGATCTGGACGCCACCAGAGTTGGCAAATCTGCAGTGATCAAGACCTCTACACGGCAGACCATATTCCTCCCATTGATAGGTCTTGTCGATCACGAAAAGCTCAAACCAGCAGATTTGATCGGTGTAAACAAGGATTCATACCTTGTGCTGGACACACTACCCGCCGAATACGATTCAAGAGTCAAGGCCATGGAAGTGGACGAGAAGCCTACAGAGCAGTATACAGATGTGGGAGGTCTTGACAAGCAAATTGAAGAGCTCGTCGAAGCTGTTGTCTGGCCCATGAAGGAGGCTGAAAGATTCAAAAAGATCGGTATCAAAGCACCGAAAGGTAACGTTCACCGCTGCTCCTCACCTCGCACGTCCGTTTTGCTAATAGCTCCCTAGGCGCTCTGATGTACGGTCCTCCAGGTACTGGTAAAACCCTACTTGCTCGTGCGTGCGCTGCCCAGACGAATGCAACATTCTTGAAGCTAGCAGGCCCTCAACTAGTGCAGATGTTTATTGGTGATGGGGCGAAGCTTGTGCGGGACGCATTCGCCCTAGCTAAAGAAAAAGCTCCGTCTATCATTTTTATCGACGAACTAGATGCTGTTGGCACGAAGCGTTTCGATTCAGAAAAGAGCGGCGACAGAGAAGTGCAAAGAACCATGTTGGAGCTCCTCAATCAGCTTGATGGTTTCGCCTCAGACGACAGAATCAAAGTTCTGGCGGCAACCAACAGAGTTGATGTGTTGGATCCTGCGTTACTGCGGTCCGGCCGTCTTGACAGAAAGATCGAGTTTCCGCTGCCGAACGAGGAGTCTAGAGCACAGATCTTGCGAATTCATTCAAGGAAGATGACCGTAGACGAAGGTAACGTTAACTGGGGCGAGCTTGCAAGGAGTACGGACGAGTTTGGTGGTGCGCAACTCAAAGCAGTCTGCGTGGAAGCTGGTATGATTGCCTTGAGGAAAGGACAGACAAAGATCACGCATGAGCATTACGTCGACGCCATTGCGGAAGTGCAGGCGAAGAAGAAGGACACCGTCAACTTCTACGCTTGAGCTGTTAGCCAAAGCCGTTTGGGAACGAGCTGGTTCATGCAGAGCAAGCGTAGACCATAATCTTCAGCAGTTTAGCTTAGGGAGCAACCCAGCTATGCAATCGATGGAATATTGCACTAGCTAATATTGGATTTTCTGACAACGGTCGAGGGTAGCTGACGTTGACAGCAATTCGCTAAAGCCAGCACAAACCGAATGCGAGTGCCACGCTATGAAATTGAGGACCACTGAAGCATCTTTACTTCGCAATCGTAGTAGTGGACAGTTCATTCGTTGTCTGGTCTTCTGCAGTAGCTAACCCTGTGTGTCGCACCTCTCAACGATTGGCACTACCGAGCTTTGCTGCTGCATCGATTCTGCACGATTCTCTTTCTTCACGTCCTACAAAAGGTGTTGATGATTTTCGTTAGGCAAGCAAAGGTGTCCATAATTTTTCCCGCTCAGATGCCGAAGCAGTATTTTTTTCTGCGTGTATTTGCGAGCACATGAACGACATACTTGACGAATCATCGAGATCCGGCAAAACCTGCGAACAAGGGAGACTGCGGTTCTTATTCGATTTTTCAGGTAACACCTAGTCGAGTAGAAATTCTATTCCATAAGCGAGGCACTCTCAACGTCCACGTGTGGTAAGCGAATTTCTAGGAACCGAAACGATGCAGGAACAACCAGGGTTCCTGCATGTCGGCGAGTCATAAGCCGCCACACGAAGAGCCAACACATCATCACGCAGCATCGTAGGGCACACACAGCGGGCTCGCCTAAAGCAACAACAACTACTTACAGCGCATACTGGCACGCCAAGCTCTAGTTGCTTAAGAGCCCTAAATTTGTACGTGCGCCTGAGATAAAGCACTTGGGCTAGATTTGAGGCAGCGCTTGCTTCATCTGCCGCTCAAGAGTTATCCATTGTCTCATAAGTTACTTGCCTAAAGATGAACAGAGCGTTGCACAGGCGGTATAGGCGCCTCCAGCTTTGTTGTGGTGGCACAATCACGTTCCTGGGGAGAAAAGTCTATGCGGATGTACCGCGGATCTTGTTGGGACTTCCTTCCCGTTGACAAGCCTCTGCCATTCTAGATGCAGTAAGCATCTTTTCCCTTGGCAAGAAGTTTTTCTGCGACTGAAAAGAGCCGGAGTCTTCAACGAACAGGAAAGCTTTCCGGACGAGAAAAGGTTTGGGATACTGCACAACGAATCCAAGGGACCGAGCAGACGCAGGAATCGCCCACTGCGTGACGGCGTAGATATGAGTCTGCAGGCGCGTGCGACAAGGATTAACAGAGTGGTCACCACTTCTCTTTGCAGCCGTTTCGCACATCCGGTTCAGTAAAGTTGACAGCTTTATCGTGCTAGAGAGCAAGCTGCATGCTCTTATGGTTTGCGCTCGAGAGGTGATTTGCCAGCACCTGAGTTCTGGCTCGGCAATCCCATGGTACACGAAAACCTTGAGATGCATGGCATGCCGGGTCCTTATTCGCCCTTAGCCGTCCCCCAGGTCTCTTCCCGAGTTTTCGAAAGTCTATATCACTCCGAACAAGAGCGACAATTACATCCAATCAATCTTTGAGCGAACGAGCAACGTATGCCTCATTTCAATGCCGCGAGGTTACTGGTATACGCTTTGAAGCAAATCTTGGATCGGGGTACAATCAGCCACATCATCACCAGCGAAGGACGATCTGCGGAACCGACAAGACCAAAGACTTCCTGGGACAAGACTTAGCCTTGGCGTCGCGGATCAATCTTATGCAAGGTACCAGCCACCTCATTCGTCGGATCCCCTGAGATTACCCTCGACCTTGTTGTTTCATCAAACCCGAACTAGGGTCATTCTTGGAAGCCTGCGTGTGGTCGAGATTCTGAAAAATGGAGCCATGTCTTTGTGGCTCCGACGACTACGCCGGCGCTATACCACCTGCGTGGGGTCCTGTTTGTGCTTGCTTCGTTTGTTCCCTGCTAAGCGTTGCTGGCATCCTCCTTTCAATTCTCACCTCTTTGTGCATTATATCGTGTGCGGCTTGCTCTTCGTCTTCCCACGGCTTTTGTCCTCTCACATTCATTTTCAAAGCAGTGGAATCGTGTTCATTCTTTACACGAGTTCTTCTGCTCCTACCTGCTTACTTCAAAAGCGTTCGATCCTTCCACGTCCCTACCGCGATCTGTGATCCGCGTACGCATATAGCACTCCTTTGAAAGCCACCTACGAAGTCGCCCAATTCACAATGCGTTTCTCGAAGTCTGCGCTGGTGCTCGGCACCCTGGCTGCTGGTCAAGCTGCCGCCGCCAGCATCGCCCTTGGCAAGCAACACAACCATGCTACTCGTCACGTTGAGATCATGAAAGCTCACCAGTACGCTGCATTCTACACTCTTCATGATTTGTTAAGCTAATTATTCTAGTGAACGACGAGCCCTTGACCGACGTGACACCAGCCTGCTTACCGCAAGTGACAGCAGCAAGCTGATGGACCTTGGCCTCGCTAGCCTCGGTCTCAACCCAACATCCCAGGGTAACACACCATGGATTGGCAACGACGGCCAATTCACAAACGAGTACATCAATCAGTCTGGCGAGGATCTGATCCTGGTTCTGTGGGGCCCCGCTGGCTCCTGGGTAAACGCCATTGCACCACAATTGACCGTCTCAATTCCACATAATTCGAGCAAGACCGTCTCTTTCCCCATCGGCTGGTCAGGAGCTTGGGCCCCAGTATACAGCGATTCCAAGCTTGTCAACGGTCAAATTTATGACACTTGGGGCGAGGGTACCTTCGCACCACCATATAGCGTTGTTGACGTCTCTCGGGAGGTCAACATGGCCGGCAACAGCATGAAGATCGTTGGACCTCAATGCACAACCGACATGGAGACCTGCGTATTCAAGTGCACAGGGAACGTTGACCAGTGCCTCACTGGCTACGAGCTCGTCAATTGCGCGACTGGTTCGCAGCCAGGTGCAAACTTTGGCACCTACGAGGGTGCAGCTAGCGGTGGTTGTGGTGGTATGGGCGACGGGGCTGCTCTAAAGACCTACCTGGGTTAGATATTGTGATGTTTCTAACTCGAGTCTCTGTCTTTTCGAGCAGTTCCATTGTTTTACGTTGCCTACACCTTGTGCAATCCGGAGGACATAGCTGTGGTCTTGCCTGCTGCGCTGCCATAGATCATGTCCTCATCACCCTCGGATTGCTGATGAGTTTCATTTGTTCTTGTCTTTCGATTCCGCAAGCGCGTCGTGGGTGGACTAGATGATGATGTTGGTTACTGTTGGAAAGCATTGTCGAAGAGTGTGTGCGGAAGTATTTTGAGGAATGCTTTAAGCTTACATGTTGCATATTGAATATCTTGATTGCAAGTTGCTAGTAGTTGCATGTTTGGGGTCAAGCCTTGGAGGTAACCGTTATCGTTGTCAACACAATGTCAAGGCTTGGTTGATGTCGGAGCGCAGAGGTGGGATAGGTGTTGGGACAATAAAAACGCTGATAGATGGTTTCGCTGAGAATTCAGATATTACAACAGATGAGCGATATAAAGTTGTGTACAATCTCCTATGTGGTAGATTGATCACACCTTCCATGACTGGTCGATGTGCTACTATCTCCTGCTTGACGTATCGACATTCCCGTCTCAATGTAGAAGCAGATTGGCGTGGATGGTGAATCTCCTGCCCAACCTAGTCCACGCTTCCCTTTAGCGGGTCATCGCTACATAGAAGACACAAAAGCCTTTACTGTTCTTCTGAATGGCCTTGTGATGTACACACAAACGCATAGAAAGCTGCACAAAATAACATGTGATGGCTCGCGAGGCCTGCCTGACATCGCGCGATAGTGCCCCCCACCCTTTATCGCTCTATCTTAAAGTGCGTGCACAAGCGCAAGCACGATCTTTGGGTAATCGAGCCACTTGTTTAACGCTTAACATTTTCGCTTGGGCGGATCTGACGTGTTCGAGGACAAGGACCGTTCAGCCTTGTTGCGTTTTGATGTCAGCATGCACTTGAGGTTGTGAACCAAACGCAGTGACCGTCTTGATCTACCAAAATTTTGACGACACAACAGTATGTCGTCGTCATTTTTGGGAAATTGCGCGTTGCTGTGCCAATTTATGGGGGTCAAGCGCTTATCAGAAGCAATGGCAGGCTCTTTCCATTAATTTTAGAGCAAGACACTATGCGGATATGAGGCAAGCTGATTACCGTCTCCGGTATCTTCTAACACGGGCCACAAGTGAACGTACATACTTTTGCTACATCACGGAAAGCACCAAAGACTGGCTTGATGGAGCATGCGGCTGCTCGGACTGGACCATTTTCCGTTCTGGCCTTGCTCATGCGGGACTCTCTTTACTAATGTTTGCTCACTTTGCAATGTGCTTTCTTCATCCGTGCCGGACGAGTCGGCAAAACAACGCCTAGTCACCGATTTCCTACTTGGCCGGCCAATCATACACCTCTGCAACCTAAAGGAGCTTGTCTTGTCATACGGAGGAGATTGTTGATCTTGACGGACGAGATTGTAACGATGATACTATATGACACAAGAGGTTCAACTTGGTTGTTGTTCTCGAACCACGAAATGTACTTAAGGCAAGGTACATAATCCAGGAAATGTCACAGGATTGCAAACCAAAACACAACTCCAGCAACGTCCGTATTGGCACCCCAAAGCATCGACACAGGAGACACGAAATCATTTGCTACACACAAACAATAGCACCGGTCTAAAATCAGGCTGCACACTTCGTCGACACCTGTAGAACTGAACACCAGGCAGGCACAACCGTGAACAATGGCTGCACTTCGTCGACCAGAGAAAGCTCAACATATCCTGCTCCTTGGAGCAAGTGGCGGGTCAGGTCTTGCCCTTATCAAGCAACGACTCGCCATGAGTGATGGTGACAACAGCAAGCCATACCTGACGCTATACGTCCGTGGCTCAGGCCGCTCGAAGCTCGCATCTGTCCTCCCTACCGCAGCAAGCAACAACAACCCGGCAGCAGGAATTCGCATCGTTGAGGGCACTCTCACCGACAAGACCGCCATCCGCAACGCACTTTCCGCCGACAGCACTTTCCCGAAAGTCACAACTGTCATCTCGGTGCTCGGCGCCTACATGAGTCTCTACTTTCTCTTAACAAGGAGAAAGCCAACACCTATTGCAGACGCTCTAAACAGTACCGTTATCCCCACGATGCGTGAGATGGACGTCAATCGCATTCTCGTTCTGAGCACAGCGACCGGGTTTCCAGTCCCAGGCGAGAGCAAGCAGATGAGTTGGAGGTGGTATTTCCATAACATGCTTCCTCCGATAGTGGTTCCACAAGGGAATGCGGAGATGAAGGGAATAGCTAATGCCGTTCTCGATCAATCCTCGGGGAGCATCAAGCCCAAGCATGGGTTGGAGGCCACCGCGTTCAGAGTGCCTTTGGTATTGAATGAAGGGAAAGAGGACGACAAAGTCGCGGCATTTGTAATTGGTGGAGAGGGGACCACGGAAAATAAAACACTGAGCCGAGTGAGTTTGGCGAGGTGGTTGTTGAGGGAGGTGGATGAGAGGAAGTGGGTTGGACGTGCTCCTATGTTGTGCAACACCGTCGCTTAATGCTAATCTAGTCGGGCCCGCTCCTATAATGTTTAATCAATCGGGTATACTGCAGAGTCTGAATGACTATGCGTTATTTGAGCTGAGTCGCCTCCTTATCGAGTTTGTCGCTGTACCGTCTACTGCATGATTTGACTCCGGTTTTCGTCCCCCTCTTGCACCCAACGAGCTCTTTATATCGTGTGAACTCTTAGAATGCGCAAGTTTTAAACTGGCTAAGATCCATAATGGCAGTACGACATGCTGTTCCTTATTGCTCAAAAAGCCTTGTAGGACTCGACCTCCTAGCTTGCCAGAAAGCGCAAATTCACGCGATTAGAAAGAGCCCATTACGCTGGCGCATGACTTGAACTGTTCAGGCAGTTAAAAGAAGCCCCCGTTGCTGACGTCTTTGTGCCTGACAAAGCGCTTCAAGTGCATTCTTAGTGCTAGAACGATTTTGAGAAGCGAAGAGACCACAAGTTGGCGCCAGTTCGCATGAAGCTCATCATTGAGACCCGCAGGTTGAGCTCGTCGATCGCAGTGTCGCTTTCACTGTACGCTCGTGAGACTATGTCGAGAGGAATTAAGTGATCTTTAGCTAGTGGAAGAAGCTTGCGGACCATACATTTGTCGAAAGAGGCGTCTGGAATCTGGAGCTTCTGGGCAACCAACGTGACGTTGATGAACGGTCGCATGCCAGTTTCTTTTGTGATGAAATGTTTGACCTAAGCAGATTGCGGTCAATGATTCGCCCATTGCGTAAAAGCACAAAAGCAGGCATACTTGCGACGTTCTGCTCCTCACTGCAGCCTTTGATCTACTCAAAGACGAACTCGTAGGCCTCAGGATCCAGGTCGTCGTCTATGACAAAGATTGGGTCATTCTATTGCACAATCTTCTTGAACAAAAGGTTAGAACACATCGCTGCGACGTCGCTAGGGATGTTAGCTAGCGCAGTCCATTGAAGCAAAGCTCTCGATGTTGGATCCCGAGTGTACAATTAGAGCTTCTTGCCACGCTATCGGAGTGTCAATTGCAACATCATCGCTTTCGGTGGGGGAGCATCTTACTCAGCCAATTTCTTCTTATTGATCTTTTCCGTCTGGATCTTCTGGGGCTGAAAGTCCTCAGCACCACCACCACGACCGCCCAGCTCTTGGTTGTCACATTCGTCAGCAACTGAAGAAATGAGTACCAGATTTAGCACGTGGAAAGGATTAGTATCAAGGTTTAAGCTCGGTGGACTCATAGGTCGGTCAAAATGAGGAGGTTGTGAACTTTGGGCAAGGCTTGTATATTGCCTACAAAATCTTGCGACCGATGACTCGACTTTTTGGTGAAGATAAAATAGGGAGAAGAACAACAGGGTGAAAGTACCGTGAGCCCGAGCATCTGCCAACGTCAAATTTTCACAGGCAGTCAGCCATGCCCTTCTCAACCAGATCACGATCGCTTCCCTACAATTTGCCCAAAAACTTTCGCAGCACGAAGCAGAACTCGTCAAGAGGAACAAGGCTTTCATCTGACCCGTGGTCAAGAAGAAGCAAGTAAGGTGACGGCGTTGAGCAGCAAATAAACCTGATCTCAGTCTCAACTGCATTCTCCAGTGGCCACACACCTAGCTGTGAGAAGTGTCTTGATATAGGTCAGCACGCCACATTACCAAAACCACTTCCAACAAACTTGTGAACTCTCCTCAGAGCTCCTAAACTCTCCTTAAGCATCAAAATGAGCTCTTGTCACTTTAGGCCGCGACAATGAGGTGCTCCGGTATTGTGCAAAGTGCTCCTTATCCCTTGTCACCGTTCCCCTACCAGCTTGCAAATAGCTCTAGAATTTAGTCATCTGGGAATCATCGCCTGATGCGAATGCAACTTTGCTATATTTTAGCAAAATCAGCAAAAGACTAAGGAGGAATAAAAGGATAATGTCAGCCTCGACGTAGTGCAACGAGAGGTCAGCAGCTGGAATGCGCGGGTCGCGAAAAGCACACACATAGTCGCGTTCAGGCTCCTGGGCTTCGGTGTTGGTGCCTCGGCAATGCCACCTGCACCTGTGGCGCTTGTGCTGATCAGCACTGGGAGTAGTCCTATTTTACCCTTGTTGTCATCCCTCCTGTTCTGCCACACCATTTCCACAAGGCATTCGAAAAGCAGGGAACTCCCGACGACACTTTCTGTCCTCGTACAACGATGTTCATTGAGAATTCAGCATCGACTTTGCCTCTACTAGTTGGACGCCGAATCGATCAGCATAGCTCCTGAGTGCTTCGTCGGCCTACCCCGTGTGGTCGGAAACTCATGGTTCTGGAAAGAGTAATCCCCGTTGGAAGTGCCCTCTTAAGCATGTCCCCGCAAATCTGATTGAGCTTCAGTCGGCGCTTATGCACGAGTAGTGCATCGCAAGAGCACCCATGACCACGCGACACGACTGTGATACGTTGGTCTTAGTTCCATACTTCTGTGTCGGCGCCGTCCGTTCCATTGACATATCAGAGACGTGGGCAGCAGAAGCAATCTTGCAACCAGATCATTGTTGCTTTCGGATTCTTATCGCTGGTGGCGACGCTGCCAAGCAGCACTTGGCGTTAACCAGTATCCATCAATAAATGGTACATGAAAGGCCCTAACTTATCTCTGTCCAATGGCGTGCTAGACGACTCCATTCCAGACCATTGTCTGCACAAATTTCGATATCTTGAGCATCAGATCGAGTCAGGCACACAATCTCTTGTTTGAGCTACAAAAATCGTAGATCAGCCTCATGTGAGTTCTACTCGTTCGTCAACTTACAGCGACGGAACTTTTCCTGCCGCCAACAAGGACATATCTGGATCAAAACCATAGTTCAGGATGGGTTGGATACACAATGTCAACGCCGCTGTTGCGCGCTCAGTCATTGGGCGACGGTTCAGGCTTGAAGGCTCTGGACATGTAAGTCAAGCTGGCACTAAACCAAATCAAAGACCTAACAATATACGTAGCCCAAAGAACGAAAGGGTTCATACTTCTTTACTGAAATCCGGGCCGGTCTTGCAACGTTCTTCGCCATGGCCTACATCATCAGCGTCAATGCGACCATCGTGTCGCAATCTGGCGGTACTTGCGTCTGCCCACCCGACTCCCCAGATCTATGCGACAGTGATCCAGACTACCTGCTCTGTGTGCAGGAGGTCAACCGCGATCTCGTAACCGGTACTGCTGCCATTGCGGCCCTAACTACGTTCTGCATGGGGTTGTTCGCAAACATGCCAATTGCGCTCGGTACGGCCTCCTTTCTCTTCTCTTCCGACGCACCCCAAAACAATCGATTCCTTACGTCTCCCATGTGTTATGTTAAACTGACATTGTCATTCCAGCACCAGGAATGGGTTTGAACGCCTACTTTGCTTACACAGTAGTCGGTTACCACGGTTCTGGACTTGTTCCATATCAAGTGGCTGTCACCGCCGTCTTTGTTGAGGGTTTTGTCTTCGTTGCTCTCACAATTCTCGGTCTCCGACAGTGGCTTGCACGAGCAATCCCAGCTTCAATAAAATTAGCCACAGGAGTCGGTATCGGCCTCTACTTGACAATCATTGGGCTTACATACAGCGCGGGCATCGGCGCGATCACCGGCGCACAAGCTACGCCCCTCGAGCTGGCCGGTTGTTCTCCGCAATTTCGGGAAATCGATACCGGGCTTTGCCCAAGTGCTTATAAGATGCGTAGCCCGACCATGTGGATCGGCATATTCTTGGGAGGAATGCTCACTGTACTGCTGATGCTGTACCGGGTCAAGGGCGCCATCATTGTAGGCATCCTTCTTGTCTCGATCGTCTCTTGGCCACGCGGAACAGCAGTCACCTTTTTTCCATATACGGATCTCGGCGATTCCGCCTTTGATTTCTTCAAGCAGGTATGTCTACAAGATATCAGCTTATACGAGAAGGAAGCTAACCATAAGCAGGTAGTTGCTTTCCATCCTATACAGCGAATCCTGGCCGTCCAGGAGTGGGATGTGAGCGAGTACGGTGGTCAATTTGGCCTCGCCTTCATCACTTTCCTCTACGTGGACATCCTCGACTGTACCGGTACACTCTACTCCATGGCTCGATTCTGTGGAGCTATCGACGAGCGAACTCAAGATTTCGAGGGCAGCGCCGTCGCCTATCTTGTTGATGCATTCGGTATCTCCATCGGCTCTGTTTTTGGTGTCCCACCAGTTACTGCCTACATCGAATCTGGTGCAGGTATTTCTGAGGGCGGTGCAACTGGTCTGACTGCGATTGTCACCGGCCTTTGCTTCTTCATCTCGATATTTTTCGCACCTATATTTGCGTCAATTCCCCCTTGGGCCACAGGCTGCACGCTCATCATCGTTGGAAGTCTCATGGCCAAGGCCGCAAAAGACATCAACTGGACATATGTAGGTGATGCTATCCCGGCATTCCTTACGATTGCTATCATGCCATTCACCTACTCAATCGCGTATGGTCTGATCGCTGGCATCATCTCATATATCACTATCAACACTATCGTTTGGATCCTAGAAAAGGTCTCAGGTGGCCGAATTGTACCGCCGGAGAAAGATCTCAAGGATCCCTGGACTTACAAGATTCCTGGAGGACTTTTCCCAGGCTGGTTGACGCGAGCGGCGAAGGGGAAGAAGGACTTCTGGAGACCTTACGACGATCAGGAGCACTATGCTACTGGACGTGTTGTGGATGGGAGCGAGCAGCCCGGCAAAATAAGCGAGTCACAAGTCGGAGAGGTCTCGAGTGAGAAGGGTAGCGGGAGTGATGACTTTGAAAAAAGACAATACTGAGTCTGTCTATTCATCTTGGAACGGGACTTTAGGCATTTTTGGTAACTTGACGAATTATTAGCACTCATGCACTTCCGATACTTTAATGAGCTGGATATCTATGAATAGCAACTGTGACATAGCTCGTACTTCATCCGTTCATCTCGATATGCCGTGGATTGAGCATGCATCATGTTTATCTTCTGATCGATCTCTCATTCACTGGGAACTGCTGCGTCCATACCAAGGGGTCACGTGGACATCTGAACGCCAGCTGTTTGAGTTTTGAGCGCACTATTCCTTGTCCAGAAGAGTTGCAGCGACCGCAGTATTCTCTGCTTGAGTACCGATCCCAGGCATAGGCTGAGGAGTTCTTTTCTTTTGATCACAAAGGTCCACAAAACCTCGATTTCAGAAACATGGTGACCTTCAAGGCGATTACGCAGATGTATCAGTGAGACGATGACTGTTCGAACCGCGTGTCAACCAGAATTTTGCATTCCCTAAGGCTGCCGATACCACGAGGACATGTCATAAGCTATATCGTCATTCATATATGCGGTGAAAGATGTCCCTAAGTTCGCGTCATATTTTGGCTGCGCTATTCAGGCTAAAGAAAGATGGGCTTATAGCACTTGGCTTGTCCTCTAGCTCCATTATACTGTTCTCGGAGCCAGCGTATCCATGCACCGGACCTGACATCACTTCTACTGTTGTCTTGGTGGTAATCACACCCTCCGAAGGTGCAGCAAAATAGTCCTCATCTGAATACCTCTTTCTCAGCGGCCTAAGAGCCGAAGATCTCAGCGTGCCTCCTCCATGTCGTCTTGCAAACCCCTTCCTGGGACTAAGTGGTCCCTCAATCGTGGTTGTTGTGCCGTAAAAATCACTACCGTGGAACCAGCCAAAAGTGTTGAGGCCGTAGTCAAGCTTTGGCGGAGGTTCCCTGCTGAAGATCAACACTCGTCGTGTGACAGCATACAGCAGAACATCGAGCCAGCCACATGATGTTATGGCTGCGCCTGCGAGACAGTAGTACCTGTGCTTGTCAGCTTTGTGACCAATACCTGTATGCCAGGATGAAATAAGGTCTAAGTGACGACCTAACCAAGACGAGAATGTAACAGACACTTACCAGTATGGCACTTTAATCCCGGTCATGGCAGCCATTCGTCCCCCAGCTAGTGGTAGCGTGCAGAAAACATACACTACCGGATAGATTATCATGTATTTGGCGGCCCGCTTCGTGGAAGCGATGTCTGCTCTGTTCTCCGAATGTGACGAGGTAAGCTTTGAGTTGATGGATATGTAGATGAGCGCGTAGATGACGATCGTGCCGAACATTGCGATAAAGATCCATACGTAGTGCAGCCAGAGACGGGCTGTTTCATATTTATGATCGATCCAGCACCAAGCCCCTGCTCGCACGTACACGTGGGAGTGAAGGTTGACTGTGATAATAGCCATGACGTAGACGAAGACCCAAGAGCATGCCAGCCAGAGGTAGAAGATTTTGTCACTCATCGTGCGGCCTTTCACAATCGAGAAGAATGTGTGGAGTGCGATGCTGAATATGAAGACTCCAGAAGCTAGATCCCCGACACTCACAAACCATCCGTTGGCCCAGCACGTTTTTGTGCCGACTTCGATCTTATTCCTGGCTACCCAGACCGTTGTCAAGGCGAAGGCCATGGCTTGTTGAATGTCGGCCAGGAGCAAATTATAGATAAGGACGAAGAACTGATTCGCGCCATTGCGTAACTGACCTTTGCGGTACCAGCAGAGTAGTCGGTATGTGAGAAAGAAGAGCAAGAATGAGCTGCTTGCTAGTGAAAGCAGACCAAAGAAGGCAACTGCTGGCAAACTACGCTGTAGTGTTGGTGGAAGTGGATCCAGGGTACCAGACAGAGCGACAGATTGCGAGGCTCCCATATTAGCCGAAGCAGTTCAATCTGCGACCAACTACCGCGTTAATACCGACATTTTTGTACGTCCTATATCCGAGATTCGTTGCTGTGAGTGTACGACCATAAAATGATGATGTCCAATCGCGCTCATGAAGGAAAGGTGAGAGAAGGCGATAAGTGAGCAAAAGGAATCGACGGAATGTCATAAAGACATGACTGGGTTAGTCTCCATACGTACCAGTACTGGACTTTGCCCCGGGTACACCATACGAATCGGGCAAGCATGGCATCTTCACCAAGTATCTTCCGATCTTCTGGTCATCATGCGCAGGATAGTTGTCCAAGGATTTGATCGAAGCACCTAGTATAGCAAACCCCATCGCAGGGTTGCATGGCTGTACTGACTTCCGGCTGTGACGGCGCGTGTTAGTTCAACACCCGGCTCAAAAACTTACACATTCGCTGCCGCAGGTGTGGATCTAGCCGCGGTAGCATGAGCATGATTCGTGTGCATGAATCGACCCGACGGCGAGATTGCTGCAATGAACCAGATGAAGAGGGCGGGTTGCTGCATTAGACTGAAGCTCGATCACAGCCTGCATTAAAGGCGGCAGGCTGCCGAGTGCATGGCCATGTGCAAGAAGTGGAGCCTAATGAAGTGCTTGGAAATGACTTCATGCGGGATTCTCTACCAGATACGGCAACAGAAGCTTCATCCTGCATTCGCGTTTTTCGGCTTGTGGCGAGATTCGAAGCGCTATTTGCCCCTGTTCGAGGGCGGGAAGAGGTTGAGAAGGACGAGCTTCAGAGACAGATCCGCAAAGCAGATCTCCACTTGCGATACCATGCCTTGAGAGTGGCTTGTGGCGTCGAATCACGCTGCTTTGGTCCCTGGCACCCTTCACCAGCACATACATTTGACAGTGGGGCAGCTGACGCGATTCGGCGCAAGACGATACAATGGACACCTTCTGCAAACTCCTGATGCAATCTTGAGGTTACGGATCCGTAATAGACTTAACTCCTTCCGTAATTGCTAATCCAAATGCGTAATTGTATCCACTCTGCACTACAGGATTCTTCTGAGGTCCTCAGAACTGTCCTGTAGTTACGGAAACAGCTTAGCCTCTTACAGGAAGGGCAAGGCGAGGTTGTAGCGTTGTAGATCGAGCCAGGGTACGCGGTTCGCGGGCGTCCAGGGTATGAATGCACGGAATCTCGCGTTTTGCGTACCTGCGTTATCATAAGCTCGGTGTTTATAATGACTATACCTTATCGAAGGCGTATAATAGCTCTGCTATTAGTATAATACCTTTCCGCTCGGTAGCGACGACGCCTGCGTTAATAACGCGGCTATATTAAGCCGTACGAGCCACTCCTTAACTATCTACGGGAACCCTAGTCGCTCGATAACTGGAGTGACTACTAATGTAAGAAGTATACTCGTTTCACGAAAGAATAGCTCGATAAGCTTGTCTAATGTTTTGAACTCGAGGGCCTGTAATTGCGGTTTCGATATAAGATAGTAGCGCGTGATGCGTTGGTAATATTATGCTATAAGCTAGCAGCACCTTTATACCTTTACCGCGATTAAGAGATCTTCTATTGCTCGGCCGTAAGGATTAGTGTAATTATTACTGATGTTACTGTATATCTGGCGTATAAATACGGGGATTTACTGAAATGGCATCCCTTGCTAATTAAGGAATAGTTGTATAAGTATGTAAAGGTAATTAAGCTATTTAGTGGATAAGGCGTTGTCTGGTCGTTTATAGATAGGATATTCCGACTATTTTGTCGACTACTTGATGGCTAAAAATTAGTCTATTCTGGGTATAAAAAAGGCTATGGCTCGAAGTGGTAAGTAATTGTTACGCTGGACGGCCTTGTTATTGCATTGGACGGGCTGTATGAGGGTAAAGCAAGCGATGTAATAATGCTGTATGAGTTTGGTGTATAGGTAAAGATTTAGACGATTTTTAGTGGGATATCGGCCGACTAAGTTTTGTATATCTTCGGCGACGCTGCGTATTCTTGTAACAACCTGATCTTGTTCCTGTATCCGGAACCGACGATAGATGAGGAAAAAAAGTTTAATAATTCGTTGTAGGAGGCTCGTCTTACGGTGGAGTGGGTATTTGGTTGGGTACTTGGTAGATTCTTAATGAACCACTTTAAGTATAATCTTAAACTCGGTTTACAGCCTGTTGGTCTGATTTGGATGGTGTCGGTGCTCCTAGCGAATTGTCTGAATTGTCTGTAAGGCGGGAATTAAATTGTAAAGAAGTATGGCTGCGTACCGATGGATATAGAAATATACTTGGAATGTTATTAAGTATAAGATTAAATATCTCGGCCCTTAGCCTTATTATTTTGACGAGGCTGAATGCTAAGACTACGCTAAATTTATATACTTTACGGGTATAATGCACTAACTAGTATTTTATACCTTTTCTTAAATTATAATAGCACCTTTAATACCACGAATTTGAAGCTGAAACTTATAGTATCGCTTTTCGGATATTGTAACGATTACGTATATACTAATATTATCGAGATTATCCTTGATAAGGCCGCTACTGGATTTTAACACCTTACTAAAATAGGGTCGAACGTATGGAAGCCTAAATATAATTAGATATAGTAAATCTATTACTATTCTGTATAGTATTATAGGCTAAATTCCTATTCTCGATTAGACTGTGAGCCCTGGTTTAGCACTGTTGTCGATTGTTCTGGTATTCTCGATAGTAAAATTATCTTCTCTAGTATATCTACCTTCGCCTCTAGCCTTGTTATCATCTTAAGCTTATTTTCGAGCTTAGAGATCGTCCTTTCGGTAATTATAAGCCGAATAGTGAGGTTAGTAA